>CAKNYM010053732.1:22519-57602 GCA_932195095.1 Andricus curvator | reverse complement strand
ATTGGTATAAAATAAAGAAAAATTCATCTTTTTAAAACAGGTTGCAGGCCCTTCCATTTTCTGTCAAATTCCAATTTACACTTTAGTTACGCGGTTATAAAATCTTTTATGAATATGTTTGTATACAGAAACAAAGTTTATAGAAAAATAATCAAACTGTAAAATTTTATATTTGGTTCTTTCCCTATTTTCGAATAGTCGACTGACTTCTTAAGGCACTCGAGTCAGACTGATTTTTTTTTCTTTTTGGACAAAGGGATGCTTGACAAAAGTCAAGTTACAAGTGCGTTACATTTTTGACCGTTGGAAAAATTGAGTGTTTTTTAAATTCCTTAAAATATTTTTAACTGACTCGAATTTTTCTTAAAATTTGGAAAAATCATTAAAGATGTAAAAAAATGGCCTTAAAATCTTCCGAATTTTCCCAGAAATTTTAGGATATTACTTGAAATGTTTCGAAATTTTTTTTTTCAAGTTCATTTTTGAAAAAAAAGCATTAAAAATTTCCCCAAGCATCTTAAGAAAATTCTTTTTTTTTCAATCTTTGCAGAATTTCTCAACCCTCTAATATTTTAAAATTAGTCAAATTTTTTCTCAATTTCTTCTAAATTCTGCAAAATTAAAAAAATTTCCCTAGATTCTTCTTTGAGAATTTTAAAAATCTTTTGAAATGTTATGAAATCTTTTTAAAGATTCTCTTTAAATACATTTTTCAAAATAAAAAATCATTTTAATTTTTCTTAGGAACCTAATGATTTTTTTTTCACTTTCTTGAAACCTCACGAAATTTTTAAAATATCTTTATAAGTTTTAATTCTTTTTGAATTGTTTCAAAACTTCTAAATATCTCCCGAAATTTTGTTTTTGATCGAAAAAAGTCATTAGGATAAAGCGTTCGCCTTTTTGAGTACTACAAACAGCTACATAGAAATTTTTAAACCTTAAAAAAAGTGGTCTCAAAAATTTTGAAAGCGCTCTAATTTTTTGAATTTTCATCCAAAACGGCTGGTTTACGAACTTGACCTTCAGTTTCGGGCGCTAAAAGAGTATACCAAAGGCCAATCCAATCTGTCTATTCTTTCGAAAGTTATCGTGCTACAGACTAAAAATATACACACACATACCTACACAGTTACAGACATTGTCGGACACATTCGCGAAACCCTGTTTTTCGGATTGAGAAGGTCTCAAAACGTGGAAATTTGAAAGAAATGGGGGGGGGGGTCAAACTTTACATAAGTTCCTTCTCTGATGAGAATGTAAAAAATATCAGACAAAAAATCAATTCGCGATATTCTTCTCACATACAGAAGAACATTTCCAAATGTTCAAAATTTATTAAAATTCAACCCGCCGCCTGACAAATTGACAGTATTGCAAAATAATTAAGCGTAATATTTGGTATCAATATTATCACAATATTATATCAAACTTACTCGTAAAACAAAGAAAAAATGTGCAGGTAATGAGTAAAATGACGTTTATCATTTTTTTCTGGAAGGATAGAAAGATAGAGAACTAAAATATTCACTAATTCTTCAGCTAATTTGGTTACTAGTCAACTCGTGAACTTTTCTAGACGATTGTTCTCGATTCAGTATGGTAGGCGTCAACTTGAACGACACAACATGTGATGTGCGTGTTGTTTTATCGGTATAATTTCTGAGAGTTTATTTAAAAAATTAGAAAGCACTATTGTGATGTTGGAGACATGAGTATTGCGTTTAAAGCTTCACAGTATGGCGTTCTTATTGTTTCATATGAGTCAATACTTTTACGCAAGCGTGTTTTTTTCATGATACTTTTCTATGTTGCAAGTTTCCCATTTTTATAACCTTTTTTAATTACTATATACAGTCCTAAGTAAATTTATACATTCTTACGAAGCAATTAGTTTTTTTCCACTATTGAATTAGGAAATGTATCGACTAATCGAATTATTAATTTTAGACTAATGACTGGATATTATATTTCATAGGGTTCCAAAGCCTTTACAGTATTTGAAAAAATTCCAAGGGATTTCGGAGAATTTACCAGATTTCAAAGGGGTGAGTAAATTAAAAAAATAAATAAATAAAAATAAATAAAAAGGGGATATAAATTAATTATTTTAGGGGTCTTACTAGACCTATGCGATTTTATAGGATCTTCAATGACGTTGAAGATTCATAAAATTTCAATTGGTTTTGATTTCTGGCTATTTTTACAAGATTCCAAGCAATTTTAAGAGATTTATAAAATTTCAAGGGCTTTTAGGGAATTTTAAAGAATTTACAGAGAGCTTTGATTCTAAGCAGCTACATGCCGATTTCAAGAAGTTTCATCTGATTTCACAGTTCTCCAAATTTTTGAAGATATTTCAAGAGATATTAAAATTTTTTAAGATAATTCACGGGATTTCACAGAATTTCGTAGAGTTATAGAAAATTATAAGAAATTAAAACATTTCTAAGGAATTTCAAATGATATCGTAAGATTTGAGAAGATTAAAAATTAAAATTTTTAATTTCGAATATCTCAAGAGATTTCAAGAATTTTTACATTATTGGAGGGATTACTAGGATGTCAACAGAAATTAAGATATTATTCTATAAGAACTTTTAATAGATTTCAGTGGATTTAAATTTATGGTATTTCAGAGGATTATTTTTTAAGGAATTTTGAAAGATATTACAGATTTTTAAAATTTTCACGAGATTTTACTCGATTTGTATGGGATTAGTAGCGATGTCACCCGATTCAAGCTATTTTATCAGATTCCAAGAAATTTAAGGAGATTTCCAAATTTGTAAGGTTTTTTAAAGAATCGCGTAGGATGGCATACAATTTCAAAGGATTTTAAAAAGGTATCCAGGATATCAGTTATATTTAAGAAATATTACGGGATTCCTACGGATGTCTAGAGAACTTTAGTCGGAAAATTAAATGAAAGTTTAAGGGTTTTCTACGGATTTGGGGAATTTCAGAGATTTTCAGGAATTTCAAAGGATTCATAGGATTACAGGATTTTACAGGAAATTTTACAGGAAAAAAATTGCAAAAAAAGAATTGCAAAAATTTAGATTAGGTATACGCCAAATGCCATACCACGCTGAAAAAACCAGTTCTCGTCAGATCACTGAAGTTAAGCAGCGTTGGGCGCGGTTAGCACTTGGATGGGTGACCATTCGAGAAAACTGAGTGCTGTTGGCACATCGTGGGTGTGGTGAGCCCACACTTGTAGTTATTTACTACAAGTTATCAACCTAGAAACACTACCCGAATCGGGTAGTGTCACGCCTACCCCGAAAGGGAAATGGCTTAATGGTATACAGAAGAACTCATAGGATTTTAAGAGCTTTCAACTGATTTGGAAGCTTTTAGGGCGTTTTAAAATGTTCGACAGAATTTCACGCGATTTTTTGGGAGATGTATATTGTATACCAGTTTTGAAAAATAGTTAACTTCTCGATTTAAACATTTAAAAACTTGCATTACACTATTTTGCTACTACTTTTCCAAATTTATGCAACTATTGCCACGATTTTTGATCTTTAAAATGAATCCGAGCTCTGCAACCTAGGCGGAAATATTATACATAGTTTATATATAGTGTGAAGTATTATATATAATATTCATTTGTTTTATATAAAAAATGTATAAAACAAATGAATATTATATATACACAGTAAAAAAAAGGATCAATTTTGTTGCAGAGAATTTTGCTCCAACGATCATTTGACTCTCGAGATCATAATGATCTGTCCATTCGGATCACCTTGATCATCTTTTTTGGGTCATTGGTAAGACTAAACAAAATGGCCGCCAATTTTCGGCGCCGATATCATAACGACATAACCTAAAAATGGTATCTAACCACACGCGAGTGACAACTACACTTAACAGGTGATATTTTCTAATATCAGAATTCCTTAATTTTTTGACTTTTCAAGTACTGCACGATCAGAAACCATAAAAAGCTCGCATTTGAGCTAAAGTACTCTAAGAACGTCAGCCATCTGGGTTTGCTTTGATACATGATCCCGCATCAGATCATTATGATCTCAAAAGTCGATCATTCATTCCGGCCGATCAAAATGCTCATGATTTCGGTGTCATTTTTGTTGCATATCAAAATGATATTGATTTCGGTATCATTTTGAACATTTTTTTTACTGTGTAATACTTCACACTATATATAAACTATATATAATATTTCCACCTGGGAAGTGTATTTTGATTCACGAGAAGTTTGTCTGCTCATTATGCTTTCAAAAATAAGTCTTATAGATTGATTTTTTTTGTGTCTGGGCTTTTTCATACATATATATATATATATATGAAAGTACTCCTAACGCTATATCTAACACACTCTTCATAAAGCACTTAGGTTGTCATTATATGATCATAAAATTACCTTTCTCATGTGCGGACATTCACACAAAGGCCTAATCAAATATTCTACGCTGCCAGTCATACAGATAGGCAGATTGTGTCTGCGGAAAAATTTAATTTCAGCCTTTTGGAACAAATTTGATAAAAAAATGTATGATTTCGCCACTTTGCAACCAATTGGTTTTCTATTTTAAGCAATAGAATTATTCTTCAGTAGACTGAATTCGTCTTCTTGTAGAAATAACTGCTGCACATTGCCACTGCTTCTCACTTTGATACTGTCCTGTCAAAAAATGTTGTAGTTTTTTTAACAAAAACTTAGCAGTATTTTTGTCCTGAAAGGCTGCACCAGATTTCGGTCAGTTCTGACAGTGGGGATAAATATAAATAATAAAAAATATAGATCCTACAATAGATCGAAATAAAATTGAGTAAGACTAATTTTTAGACAACAATGTTTTTATATAAGAATGTTGCATATCTAATGTTCATACGAATATTTTTATTTGAACAGATATAATGACTTTCTTGTAGCTGAACAGAATAACTTGAAATAGACTTGGATTAGTCTTTACCCAAGACAAAATCAAGACAAAATATTTTTGCCCGCGTCATACATATTCTTTTAACCAGCTAAGACGAGGACCGTGGTAATGTTCGAATCCTCCCACATAACGATGGTTATGTTCATCTGGCATTCGTACCTGAACCCAAATGTCATTGTGTACATGAATCTGCCGATCGATTTGATTGAAATGCTGAAGATCTGCTACTAAAATATGGACTCTGTCGTATAATATAAAACAACGAAGTTCTTCAGGAAGTTGATCATTAAGATTAAAATGATGTGGTATTGGTACATGTTGGACAATTGAAGTGTAACTTATGCCATTGCGCATTCTTACAGAAGCATGCTCCCTTGCATTATTGTCGTCAAATTCCAAGTTGGTAGTCCATTCTGGAATTTCACGGCCTCTGTTTTGCAGATATCCAATATAAACTTTGCCATCTTTCTTTTGTATAAAAAAAAGGTTGGTAAAGTACTAGAAAAACGCGTAGGTAAACGTGGACGTTCTACACCTCCGTCTTGCATTTCACCTAATTTTGTAATAAAAAATAGAGATTTATAAAGTTTTTCTACATACTGTGAAAGTAGTTGTTAGTCATCAAATGAAAAATAGGAGTTTGCAAAATCATACGTAAATTTCACTAAAAAGCAAACATAGTGGATAGGAAATCTTCTTTAAAAAAATGTGTTGGACAACTTCTGGAGATAAATTTGGGTACAATTTTTGTAATTTTTACCGCTAGAACATGAGTGAATAATGTTTTTTAGTTTTTTGGAAAATTTCCCAGCCATCATAATGGTTTCGATTTAAAATTTTGTACAATTTTGTAAGTTCAAGACTCGGCGGAGATACCGTTGTATCAACAGAATCTAGTTTGTTGCAATCTTTGTTCAAGCTGTGAGCTTATATTGATATACTGTGTCATGTGGCATACTTTTTTGAATGACAAGTATACTATGAAACGCAAGAAAAAATCATTGAGCTGAAATCTTTTGTCAAACTGAGAACACTTAGCCTTAGACCGAGAGAAGTATGTTTCCAAAAATTAGTGCGATTGGCTCAATAACTCTCTTATTTTAATGCTTTTTGTACAATTCTGTTAGGCAAGTTAACTTTTTTTGGTAATGGTTTTATTGATTTTTTTCTAAATTTAATACACAGAGACATTGAGCCATAAACATTTGCTGCCGTTCTCTAACTCTCACCTGTGCTTTTTTTATGTCGCTTTTAGCCACCACAGAGGGGTTGACGGTTTTTTAATTTTGAAAAATAAAGAAGATTTTCTCTATGCGTTCGAAAAGTATCGAAAATTTTTTAAGTTTACACTCTTTTGTATAAAATAATAATATAAAACTATATTTTAGACAGAATAACTCTTTATATGGTCATAATTTTTTGAAATATTAACAAAAGATTTATTTTTTCGGATTTGGTTTAATGGGACACTCATTTTAAAAACATTGTGTAATTTCTTCCATAAAACTTTACTTATTGCGATTAAAGAAAAGTATAGCCACTTTTCTAAACATTCAAAAAATAATGGTGTTTCTATTTGAACAGAACTGATTTTATGACAGATACTTTTAAGAAACTTCAAATAAATGCTTCATTAACCAAATTCAAAAAATTAGTCAAAGTAG
The DNA here is from genome assembly GCA_932195095.1 of Andricus curvator. Lineage (NCBI taxonomy): Eukaryota > Metazoa > Arthropoda > Insecta > Hymenoptera > Cynipidae > Andricus > Andricus curvator. The sequence continues at coordinate 51,019 of CAKNYM010053732.1, read as the reverse complement.
GCGCCGAACGCCTACAAAACAGGGTTTCTTAGCCAATACAGACGTCAATTAAGTCTTAATAGAATCTTTGAAAAAATGTAAAAAAAATATGCGAAGAAAAAAATTTCAAACCAAATTTTTTTTTTTAAATTTAGAAAAAAGCAAAAATGTGGTTTTTTATTATTTTTTGAAATTATTTTTCTTAAAAAAAATTGATTAGGTCTTTTAAACCTCCTCCTCCAATACTTTCCCCAGCGAAACTATAAGGGCTTCTGCCCGAGGCTACGAAATTCTAAAAATGTCATTTCTTTTGACGTTTCAAAAAATTCTGACCTGATCAAAAATACATGTTTCTAAAATTTAATTAAATGTTATGATTTATTACCGAAAGCCGTGAAAAATAAATTCGCGATCATTTTAGCGCACAGAACTAGTTGAGAATTGTTTTTTTGAATAGCTTGTGCATTTTTATCTGTTCTTAGGATAAAAAAGTTCGCGGTTTTAGTTTGATAAAAAGAAATTTTTTTTAAATCAATTTTTCTGCGACGGTGTTTCTTATTTGGTATTAATATTATCATAAGATAATATCAAACTTACTTGTAAAATCAAGAAAAATCATGCAGGTAAAGAGTAGAATGACGTTCTTCATTTTTTTCTTGGCGGAGACAAAGATAAAGGATTACAATATTGACTAATTCTTTAGTGAATTTGGTGACTAATCAATTCGTAAAATTTTCTCTTCGTTTGTGCTCGATTTAAATGTTAGAAGAGAACTCGAACGACACATCGTGTTTTAGGTGCGTGCTGTAGTGTTTTATAGGTATATTATCTCAATATTAGGTAAACAATTAAAAAGCGAGATTGTGAATTTGGAGATGAGCTATGTCTCATTTAAAATTTCAGAGTATTTGGACAAAATAAGTTTTATAAAGTTTATGGCACTAATTCAAGTGATATAAGCGATAACTGAACAGAGTTTTATATCATTTCCAACACATTCCAGATGAACTGTAAAATTATTCAGGTACAATTATCAAATGTGTCGTAGTTTTTAAAGTAAGCTTGAAATGAAAAAGTTCGATAATTATTGTGGAATAAATCAATAAAAAGTCTTTAAAAGCTTCGTAGAAATTAATGTGGAGATACTGAGTATGTTTGTAAAGCACTACATTATATGAACTGGAGAACCTCGTTCCGTAAAATTCGAAACGATTTAGAAAATACTTTATGAGTGTGTATGTTTTGTTTACAATATGTGAAGGTTGATGGTTATAGGGGTGGTTGTGTTGTTGAAATAGAGGTTAGTAACTCGTTTTCACCACGGTCATTTTTTTATTTTGTAATAGATTTGAAGAGATATTATTTTTCTGGAAACAAATTTAGAGACCGCCAATTGTAAATTTTAGTTTCGATTCATAAATCTTGTATTTTATGCTAATTTTCTGAGGAATAATTTGACAAAGCTTATTCGCTTTTTCGTTGTTTTCGAGCAAATAGTATTTCAAATATATTCTACACGCCATATATACAGTTTGGCGAAAAACCGTTCCCATTAGCCGGTAGCTCAAGCAGTAGCGCTTCGGCTTCATCCTTTTTGATGGGTTTTCTTTTTGTTGATCAGAATATTCATAAATATAATTTCCTTCAATAATTTTCAAAAATTCTGGATATAATAATTTTTTTGAGTGCCGGTTTTCATGGAAAACCCGACTCTTTGAAGTTTATCCTGTTTTTCACAACAAATTTATTTTCTATAAATGGTATTAATTTTTCTCATAATGTTTACCAATTAGATGTTGAATATAATACCTTGTTCAAATGTTTTTTATGCAAATGAATACAAATGAAACACAGTATTAAAAATAACATTCAATTTTGTACAATAATTCATTCACATTCTACTTTAACACTATCATACGATTCCCAATCAATCAGAATTATTAACTAAAAGTATCGCACGAGACGGAGCATTACAAAAATTATTTGCAGAATTTTGGAAAATTAATAGAGAAAGTTATATTTATAAATATTTGAATAAATGAAACATTAAAAACAGTGGAGGCATCGAGAATCGAACCCGCACCCTTTCGGCTACGAAGACGAAGCGCTACTGCCTGAGCTACCGGCCGATGGGAATTGTTTTTTTTTCTAACTGTATATGGTCTGTGTAGAATATTGGTAAGTCAATTTGCTCTAAAATCGCGAAAAAGCGTATATTATTAAAAGAATTATGAACTGAAACTAAAATGTACAATTGGTGGTCTTCCCTAGATAGTCAACAATTCATACTCCAGAATTGGATGCAATTAATATTTGTTAGTAAATAAGGAATATCGAAACCCATATCGAAATTAAGTTTCCAATGTAAAATGTAAGTATAAAATATATCCTTTCTGATCCTTATAATCCTTTCTTATTTATTTCGGCTGAAAATATCAGAAAGATAATAAGCAACTACATATTTTCGAAAAAAGCTTAATTAAAAAAATTGCAAGTTCTAATATAATAATAGCGGCTAAACATCTATTTTAGGATCTTGTTCTTTTTAAACCGCTTTTTCAAACTAATGACGATAATTACACTTTTCTCTTCAGCTCTGATGTAGGAGATTTTTTATTGTTTCGAAATCAACAAGAAAAAATATGAAAATATTAAAAAACGAAGAAGTTGGGACCGCTTCTGTGCAAATATAATTTTTTTCAAAAAATGTGCTAAGTTTAAAGACCAAATTTAAGACTAAAAATAAAATTGTTCCTTTCGGGGAGTTATAAAAAGTGCCATTCCTTGAATTAGTTCCGCAAACTTTATAAAACTTATTTTTTCCGTGTATGGCCTTCTTACTGTTTCTAATGAGTTAAAAACGTGATATCATAGTGGTATTTCAATAAACTTTTCCATTTTTCACGTTTTCCATTTTTATGACCCTTTTTTAATTACTATATACAGTCCTAGGTAAATTTATATATTTTAACACTCAGAAAACGATTTGGTTAAATCCATAACATTTTTGTTGGTTTAACCAAAGAATATGGTTACTACATATATGGACAACAAAATATTCGATTAACAAAACTAATTTTTTTGGTTGTTTTGATCAAATTTTTTTTAATCAACCAAAATTTGTTGATTCAACTAAATTTTCACGTATATCCAAGAAAACAGCAATTTTTTTTTAATGCACGAAGAAAATTGTTGTTTTACATTAATGAATTAGGAAATACCTAAACCAATTGAATTAAGGGCCAAAGCACACGTGGACTAGGATTGTCCAAATTTTTTTTTTTTAGTTTTCATGCATATCGCAACCAAATTTGTTTGAATACACAAAAAATTAATGGGTTTTTTATACCATTGAAAATTGGACTGTTTTGCTCATTAAGGGAGGGGGGCGGGGGGGGGGGGGTACTCTTTTTAATTCCGAAATGGAGTTAGGACAAAATACTTTGTTATTTCTTCCTTTAGTTTTCTATTAAGTTTATTTTTGGATTTGGAGATTGAAAATAAAGATTTTTCATGTTTTTAACGGTCGTTCTCGCAGACGAAAATGTAACCAAACACTTAAGTGTATCGAATTGTGAACTTTCGGAAATTTACAAAATTTTCTGGAAATTTATGAAAATTTAAAAAATTGATGGAAGTTTGTGCAGTTTTCGGGAAAATTATGAAATGTATGGAAATTTTCGAGAAGCTTATGCAGGTTTGTTAAAACTCATAAAAGGATAAATAGAAAATTATAAAACTTGTTAATTTGGCCTCTATTGGGGCTATACTCATATTTGGAAAGTAACCGGAAGTAGGTACATTTCATGTTCGAAAGAAGTATAACACGTGTGCTTCTGGCACTCGCCAAGTTTAGATGCGTTTTTCTCGAAAAACGATTTTTCGTTCTTAAAAAAAAATCTTTTTGGCCTAAAATGCCAGGAATTTATCCGGCTATACGCCTCTATACGTTACTCCATATCGGCCATAAGGGCTTTTTTCATGCGGACGCTCACATACACACATTTTTTCATATATTACCCATCTGCTGAAGGCGGGTGCCCTTCTCAGTATATAACACTAACCAACTATGACTCTCTCGGTTTCAACTCTGTCCCTAAACTCCCCAGTAGGCACAAAATTTAAGAACGTAATTGGAACGTCCTAAAAACTTTTCTTGAACGTACAAGTAAAAAAACGGTATTTGAACGTTTCAAAAACTGTCCTGAGTCAGACCAAATAATGTTCTGAAAACGTTTCATGTTCCAAATACGTCCTTAAAACATCTCTGGAACATTGTATGTTTACAGAACGTTATTTGGACTGACGGTTAGGACGGTTTTGAGCTGTTCTAATGACGTTCTTTAACGTTTGTGCCCACTAGTTTCCCCTTCATTGACAGAAGTTTGGTGGGACTGACGTTATAATTAGGCTCTACACCCTAAGACGACTAGCTACTTATTTCGGACATGATTTCGACTAGCAAAATACATTTCTCGCACCAAGTCGATAGTTGGCTGTACACTATACACAATGAATAATAAAAAAACACAAAAACCTCGGAATGTAATGAAACATTGATTGACGAAAGACATGCACTCGGTAGAGGTACAGGTGAAGTTTCAGAGGCCTAATGGAGACTGGGTGTTTCGTATGCTAGAGGGGTGAATGATCTTGGAGGAAGAGAATTACGAGAAACTGTGCGCGCAATAAAGCTAGATATTTTAATTGTATCTGAAACCAAGAAAGAGTGATGCGACATTAAAGAGATAAAAATGGAGAGTTAAAACGTGGGCTTGAAGTATGGTCAGGAGTAGATTATGAATCGCATGATAGTCAAGGGGTCGGTTTGATTATAAATGAGAGAGCAAGACAGCATGTCAGGAATAATGGAGTTGTATCTCCCAGATTGTTGTGGGTTAAAATGAAAGTAAGAATTAGAAAATTATATATCGCAGCGTGCTACACCCCAGCCGATAGTGATCCGAGCGAAGTAAAAGACGCCTTCTGACACTCTGAATAGTACTATAGGTACTTGCGATCATGAAGAAAGAATTATTCTAGTAGGAGATACGAATGAATGGATTGGCGTCCAACTTCAGGGTACAGAAAAGGTGCTAGGTAATTTTGGGGATCCAAACAAAAAATGATAACGGAAACAGATTAATTAGCTTATGCTTATAAAAGGGCTTGTTTATTACAAATACTTGGTTTATACATAAAATGATTCATATGTACACCTGGTACAGAGGAGAAAGCCACAGTATAATTGACTTTTTTGCTGCGGATGAAAGACTAAGAGAGCTTGTAAAAGATACAAGGGTTGTGAGGGGTTCTGAACGCAATACTGATTATTACCTTCTAATCTCAAAAATGAATTTAGGACAAGGATGGAAAAAAAAAGATGAAACGAACGCGAATCAAAATGGAGAAATCATAAAAAAAAAGAAATTGAAGATAAATAAAAACAGAAGAAGAGAAGAAGATGCAAATCAATTTTGAAGGAAACAAGAAACTGTTTTATAAATTGGCGTTACTCAGTATGAAAGGAAGTATAAGTACAGAGTTAGTCATCATGAGAAATAGCAAGGGTGAAATGCTATATGATACAGACGGGATACTACACGCTTTGTAAGACTCTTTTAAGGAATTATTGGGAGCTGAAGCTATAGGGCAACACAACTGCGACATAAAACATCATATGTTAGAAAACCCGGTTGAGAGACTCTGTACCTCTGAGGTTAAGGATACAATTAAGAATTTGAAGGATGGTCAGGCTGCTGGTGTAGACAGTATTAACGCTGAAATGCTTAAATACGGTAACGACTACATACCTCATAGGCTGTGCGAGTTGATAAATTTATGTATCGAGATGCAAGTACCGTAAGTAAAATATACTCAAAAATACTTATTCGTAGGGTAATGGAAATCACAGAAGAAAAGACATGGGAAGTCCAAAGTGGTTTTATGCCAGGAAGATCATGTACAGATCAAATATTCAGCTTGAGACAGATCACAGAAAAATGTTTGAGAGTAAATAAAAAAGTTTTCTGTTCATTTGTTGACCTAGAAAAAGCGTTTGACAAGGTGGATAGAAGTGAACTTAGGAAGTCCTGCAAGAGTGCGAAGTCCATGGATGGCTCCTACAAGCAATAAAAACAATATATGCAGGTTGTAAAGCGAGTGTAAGGGTAAATCGGAAACAGAAGACTGGTTCGATATTATGCAAGATGTTAGGCAAGGATGCGTTATGTCCTCATGGCTATTTATTATATTCATGGACAAATGTCTAAGAATGGCCCACTTTGACGAAGAAGGTGTGGATCTCGGGACAGTGAGGGTACGTGGGTTAGCGTTGGCAGATGGTAAGGTTGTTATGGCAGAGTCAATCGAAGACTTGCCAAGAATGTTGAGCAAACTGAATACAAGCATGAACAACATGGGCCTCAAAATTAACGTAAATAAAACAAAAATTATTGTGTTTAAAGGAAAGGATGAGAAAACAATATGCAACATTGTCCTAAACGATGAGAGAATAGAACAAATTGATAATTACGTATCTCTTGGTAGCCTATTCATTAAGAAGGGAAAGATAGATGGAGAGTTAGATAGGCGTATAAACGAAGGTAAGAAGGTTATCCGTAGAGCAGGATCCATTATCAGAAGCAAAAATATATTAGTTAAAGCTAAACGAACAATATATAATTCTATATTTACAGCCACTGTGCTGTACGGTAGCGAGACCTGGACCTACCAAGAAAAGGATCAGACTAAAACTAATGTGATAAGCATGAAATTCCTGCGCAATATGTGCGGTAAAACGTTAATGGACAAAGTCAGTAATGAGAGAATCCTCAAAGAATGCGGTGTGGAGATTGTTTGGGCATGTTGAGAGAATGAAAGATGAACGACTGACGAAACATGTTCATCAAGGTAAAGTAAATGGCAGCGTACCTAGAGGTAGACCGAGGAAAGAACGGTTAGAATGTGTGAATGAGACCCTAATTCGAAGAGATATGAGAAACCATAAAAACACAAGAGGCTGTATAAGAATATGCATGGACGTGAAGGAAGCTAAAAAGGTATGCCAGGACAGAAAAGTGTGGCGACAAATAGTTTATAATAAATGCATGATAAAGAGTGTCAGTAGAGTGAATGAGGCCTGAAACAAAAGTCCTAGGATACTAATGGGCCAGAGTAGAGAGCTTTACATGATGACTCTGTGAAGCTCTTTGCCTGGGATGATCGCTAGAGAGAATGATCAGCGACTTGGGTCACAGCAGTGTTGCGGAATGTACGTGTTGTTTAATTAAACAACACGGGAATTCTAGATCAATCTAAAAGTCTATACCCCCCCCCCCCCCGATATTATCGCCTCCTACAGCTCCCTTCCTCGCAGAGTGTCATGTTTATCCCGAAAGTGATATGGCTTAATGGTGTAATAATAATAATGATAATTAACCGAGTAAGTCACGCTACCCCGAAAGGGAAATGGCTTAATGGCATAATAATAATAATAATAATACCCCCGGATAATGCAGGCGCTCTAGATTACGATAAGTCATAATAAAAATATGTGCTCGAACTAAAAAAATGTTTAATTATACGTGCGTTTGTGTGTAAAATTTCTTTCTCGTTTCGCGTTTAGTCATTAAAAATTGACCGTTTTCAAATAAAACCAGATTGCAAAAGAGCAGGACTGTCACAAATTCTGCAGACCACCTTGGAAGCATAATTATATTAATAATATCTCGTTGTAATAATTATTGAGAATTTTAGTAATCTCTAGCCTTGAATCCGCGAGAATTAAGTCACTGAATAAAATCAGTAAGGCTCTTCACATCGGTCTTCACTTTTCAATGATTAATAATAACCCGTTACTGGTATGATTCAGTAAACATTTGGAATATTTGAACTCATCTTCCTTTAAAATTCGGCGAATTTCAAAATACTTCAATTATTAAAAAACGCTGAAAAATCAGTGATTATTCACTGAAATTCTGACACTTTTCTTCATTTGAACTAATAACAGCTAAATATAATGAAAAGCTAATATGAACTTAACTTTTTGAAAGTTCAATATAAAAATAATACATACCACAATATTTTCAGGGCATTATATTCTGGACTCATTGGACAGAGAAGAGGTAGATGAAACTATGGAATAAAAGGTTGTAAGAGAGAGGGAAAGGTGTAAAGATAGAAGAAATAAAGGAATTTAAATACCTCGATTTCATAATGCAAGCGAATGGGGAGCATTGGACGCATATATTACGGAAAGTATTAAGACAGTGGCGGGTATAATATGAAACCGGAATAAGGAATGGGAAAAAGAGGATTTCAAAAAGATGGGAATATGCGAATGAGAGGGGCTGAAGTGAGGCTAAGGAGAGAGTTTGCAAAATATATATATTAGATGGCAATTAGGGGTAGATTGAAGAACTCCGGGTTATATGAGTAAGAGAAAAGGCTCAAATAGATGAATTAAGAACAGGGGTGGAAAAGAGGGCATGACATTTCTAAGAGAATGTGAGGATGGGAAAGGTAGGGGAATCAGCGATAAAGTGGGACAAAGAGGTGGAAGAGAGAGAGAGAAAAGAGGGCCATAGAGCGAACGTGATAGGAGAAGAAAGAAGAAAGATTTTTAGAGGTCGAGGGTTGGTAGAAGAAGGAAATATAGAATATGAATGTGGAAAGATGATGAGGCTAAAGTAAAAATGAAGTAAAAGAATCAGATTATTAGGAGAAGGTTGAGAAGAGAAAATGCAGCGTATATGAGAGGGTAGAGGAGACATGGGAGCATGTGTGGAGAGGAGGAACTGGAGAAAGAATGGATGAAGGAGGTAATAAAAGCTAAAGAAGAGACTGAAGAAGAATGAGGGAATGTGGGGGAGAGGGAATGGCCTCCATGAGTGGAAAAGAAAGGAGCAGGAAAAAAACCGGAAGTCAGCACGATTAGCTTTTATGAATTAGAAATTAGACGTATAAAATTAGGGAATAAGTTACATTAGTTAGGATGATAAATCAGTAATAAGCGATATAAAAATGATGCAATAAAGATTTAAAGGAACGAAGGTTATGTAAACTTTAAGGGGACACATAATAAACAAAGAAGAACTGAATAAATTTATGAAAAATATATAGGAAATTCTGCTTACTTGTGGTACAGTGCGATGATGAACAAGGGCGGTGGTATTAGTGGAACCATGGATTAATCTGCTCCAGTAGACTTTATAAGATTGAATGGGTACATCTGAGAAAGGTTGTCGCCATCGAAGTTGTACTCGCAATTTGCCATCTACAACGCGTGCGCCTGCCAATGTTAAGTTTCGCGGTTCTCTTGGTTTCCGCGGTCCTGCAAAAAAAGTTATATCGTTTACGCAAGTATTGGAGAATTCCGTAAAAATGATGTCGAAATCAGAGCTAATTTTTCGGGACGACTACTTCTAGCTGCAGCTTATTTATATCGTACAAAATCTAACAGTTTCACGGAGAAAAATTCTCAAATTTTTGTTACGGACCGAGAAAAAAAGTCCCAAAGAGATCCCATTGGGATCCCGGATGAATTCCTTCTAAAGTACTGGGTATGCGACAAATCAGTAAATATACGTACCAAATTTTTCTAAATATTTTTAAAAGCCCAAATAGGGACAAACGTACTAGAAAATTTTCATTTCATTTTTCTCGACATTTATGTCCTCCAAAATATATCCCGTTTCACTAGGACTTTTAATATTAGGTCAAGAGTGAAGGCAGGTTAAAAGCTGATAAATACACCGAAAAAGGCATACCTAATTCCTGTCAGCAGGACTTTTTTAGGACAAAAGTACGAGGAAAGTTCAAAATATTGCGCATTTCAACGGGACTTTTTTAGGTCAAAAGTACCGAAAAAGTTCGAATTAATTTTCAGTTCTAAAAAGTTTACAAGTCCTAAATCATTTTTCAGAAAAAAGTACTAGAAAAGTTCCATTTTATTTTTTTTCGAAATATTCACAATTACTCGTGATATTTATGTCCCTAAAAAGTACTGCTGAAATAAGACTAAAGTAAAAAAAAGTTATAACTGTTTCCCATTTCACCAGAACTTTTTTAGGTCAAAAGTACTGGAAAAGTCTCATGTAATTGTTTTGTTTCAAGCAGGACTTTTAAAAGACAAAAGTGCCGCAAAAGTCCTACTTGATTGCAATTTTTACAAGTGTTAAATAATGTTTGGAACTAAAGTACTACAAAATTTCTACTAATTTTTTTTTGAAATTTTACAAGTACTGATGGATTTGCCCTAAAAAGATATTAAATAGGACTTTTCAAATACAGGTCAAACAAAGCGCATTTTGAGTTTTTTTGGTACTTTTGTCCAAAACTTACTTAGATCATGTAAAAATTTAAAAAAATAAGTGAGACTTTTCAGAACTTTTGTTCTAAAAGTGTCCTACTCAAAGAATAATAAGTGGAACTTTTTTTTGTATTTTGTCCTAAAAAAGTCCTGCTCAGAAGAAACAAAATTAAGTGCGAGATTTTCGGCATGTTTGTCTTTAAAAAAGTGCTGATGAAACGGGACATATTTTGAACTTTGTTGGTACTTTAGTCCTATATCAGTAGTATTTTTTTTGAGATATAAATCCCATCAGCACTTGTAAACATTTTGAAAAAAAATAAAATGGAACATTTCTATTACTTGTCTTAATGGGCTTTTTGACTGAAGAGCTTGAAACATTTTTTTCTTGAAACTTTTTGAACAGAAAGTCAACGTTACTAAAAGGAAATAACAAAAAAGAAGAAAAATATAAGAAATAAGGGAATAAATTGTAAAATGTTTGAAAAATTGACAAAAATGCAATATTAATAATAAAAAATAGAAGTTATTAAAAATTAATTTGATAATATCAAATTTGATAGACCATAAATTCAAAGGTACATTTTATAAATATTTATGAAATGTACCTTTGGACAATGCATCTATACGAAAGTAAATATCAAAATGACCATAATTATCTTTGCCATGAAAGTTTGATCAATTCTAACTATAAATACACAATTACACATATTTATTATATTAATTATTAAATGACTGTAGAGTACAAAGATCCACTTTTCTGAAGTATCAAAGAAAGAAGAACAAAAGTTCCGAAAAAATCCCACTTAATTAAACAAATTTGTGGGACTTTTCCTGAGGGTACTCTTGTCCTAAGAAAGTCCTGATGAAACTTGACATATTTCTCTGAACCTTCTGGCTACTTCAGTCCGATTTCTGCAGTACTTTTTCTGGACAAAAATCCCATCAGTGCCGGTGAAGATTAAAAAAAATTAAAAATAATAAAATGGGACTTTTTTGGTAGCTTTGTCCCAAAAATTACTTAGGAATTGTAAAAATAAAAAATAAAATGAATGGGACTTTTCCGGTAATTTTGTCAAAAAAAAATCCTGATCAGACGGCAAATATTTTGAGCGTTTTTGGTACTCTTTTGGAACATAAATCCCATCAGCACTTATATACAAAAATTTCAAGAAAAAATAAAATAAAATGAATCAATTCTAGTACAACTATCCCTATTTCGAGTTTTAATAATTCTTAAGATAAGTTTTTACTTAAGTACTGATTCATCTCAAACCTCATACCGTGATCCCAATGGAATCTCATTGGTTTTTTTTATTCTAGTGCTTCAAACTTTTTTTTCTTGAGACTTCTTGAACAGAAAGTCAATCTTACTAAGAGCAAAATATAAGGAATTAAGTAAATGAATTGTAAAATATTTTTGAAAATTTACAAAAATAAAACATTAATAATAAAAAGTAAAAATGATTAAAAATTCCCTTACCAATATTAAATTAGATAAACCCTTAATTAAAGGGGCTTGAATACATATGTACACAATGAACCTTTGGTAAATGAATCTACACGGAAATATAGATCATTGATTATGAATGACAAAATGACCGTAATTATCTTCCTCAGGAAAGGTAGATCAACTCTAACTATAAATGCACCTACTTATACTATTAATTATTAAATTAGTCTTGAATGTACGGACAATGATCCCCATTTCATTTTTTTCGCAGCAGACAACGGTTGTCTCTCTGCCCTTTTAATAATTCAAAACAAGGAAATTCACCCTCAAAGACACACAGGGACAATTACCGATAATTGCGAGCGAAGAAATTGTCATGCATACTGCATCGTGGAAACCGCACTCCTGGCATTTGCACGCATTAAAAATTAAAAGAATAATTAATTAGTGGCTTGATGATGCGACTCGTTTGTTGTGATTCCATACAGACTGAAGTTTTAGTTCTTTCCACTTAAATCGATGCAATGAATTTTAAAAACATCAATAAATTTACAGTAGTGCTTAATTTTCTCTCAGGCAATCTTTTTCCACTGAGCGATGTGAATTCGGAATTTTCTTGGGGATGGAAAATTTACGCGTTTTGCCTTTGGATAGTGCAAATTGTTTATATGGTTTCGAGTTTTTGTGGCTTGTTTTTGGTGTCAAAGATGAAAGCTATTCAAGATGGGCCTGTAAATGCAGTCGTCATTGTGGAAGCTTTAGTGCTTTCTCTTTATTTTAATTGCAGAAGGAAATTTTTGAAGAAATTGATCAAGTTAATGAATCAAACTCTGAAGAATTCAGATGAACTCAAGGTGCCAGTGCTTTTCAATTTCTAATAAGTATTTCTAAGCACTGGAAACATTGCAGCATTCACAATCTTTTATGAATAAAAAACTGACAAAAAATATGTTGTGAAATTTGTTTTTTAATTCTTGTCGAAAAGAAGACAAAAAAATATGCTAGAGTGGATAATTTCATTATTGGTATAAAGAGTAGAGTTTTTTATTCATAATTGAAAGGATATGCAAAATGTTTGTAACTGAAAATTCATTAACTTTATAAAATGAAAACTCAGTTAAACCTAACGAAAATTTAAGTGAATATTCAATGATTTCTCAGTCAATATTAACTGATTGAGTTAATCAATAGTATGGGACTTATTCATATTTAAAGCTATGTTTGAATATTCTGCAAAATTGAATTTAAAAGTCAATATACATTATTTTATTGTCAATTTTTTCATATATTATTATTTCAATATTTTATATATATATTTCCGGTAACATATATCACACATTTAATGGTCAAGTGGTCGAGAAAATTGACTTTTTAAGATTTTTTTTTATATTTCAAGGTCGTTTAGACAGGGTAAAAATGTTTCAATGGCATTATTGCTATACAGGTGTAAATTCACTTGCTCTAAATTATTTTTTCTGGTAACTTAGGTTTCATTAAAAAAATTTTTGTTCTTCGAACAAAAAGAAGTGTGTTGCATTTGTGTTTTTTGACTAAATCTACGATGAGGAGACAGAAGAATTTTTTTTTTTTAACTTTAGAAGGGTTTTTTGACTTCTAAAAGAAGTTTTCATTCCTATTAGGATTGCGCATTGATTTGATTCAATAATTCCTAGTTGCACTGATTAATATTTAGAGAATATTTAAATTCTTGGGCGAATATACAAGAAATCATGTTACGAATTTAAGTATAATATGATTCAACATAAAAAACTTCAAAGCCATGTAATACTCATTCAATCCCTATTTTACCGAAATATTTTGGTGCAACAATTTACGTCCATACGAACTGAGCTATCAAATTGAAAATTTGGGAAATTAATAAAACTAGAAAAAAATTTTTTGGACATTTTGTCTTGTATTTCCAAAAATGAAAGACTATACAAACATTCCTTAGTGCCTTTGATTTAATTCCTCACATTTTGAACTTCATATCCCAATTCATATGAACATGAGTTGTTACACAAAAATGTCGGTGTGGTAGAAATCGGGTAAGTATTACATGACCTTAAGTTCAATGAGTTTAATTTGAAATTAGTTAGTATCTATGTGTACTGAAAAAATCCGGCCGTTTGTAATGAAATTTCGGTACAAATAGTCCCTTTTCCAGGTCCTGCAATTAGCACCAAAAAAAATTCGGCTATTGGTACCGAAATTTCGGTATACGTAGCCACGACCTCAAAATTATTCTTGTATTTAAAGAACACCTAGTTACATTTTTTTTTTATTTTAAGCATTTTTTTCATTTTTCTCGATTCAAGAAATTCGAAATTGAACTCATCAAATTATATTCAGTGGGAAGTGGGAATCAAATAAATAATGGTTTTTACTAGGAAGTCAGTAAATTTGACGGATTATTTCGTGTATTTCACTATTTGAATTTAGTCATCCACCTTCTATTGAAATTAATTTATTGACATTCCGAAAGTTTTTCACTGATATCCGTATAAATTTAGATTGAGGAAATCAGTCAATTGCATTCATTTTCAGTAAACTTCAATGATTTGAATTAGGTTAGGAAATTAATTTTGAATACAGTATAAGTAGCCTAAAATTCAATAGAAATTACTTTAATCAATCTTACATTACTTAATTTAAGTTGAAATCACTAAAAGTCAAACCTATAATTTATTTGAACATAATTCACTTGAACTTGGATTAATTCATTAAACATAATTACAATTTATATAAAATAATTATCATAGAATGGAAATCATTTTAAATTTAATCGAATTCGCATAAATTCATCTTTTCCTAATTCACTTGAACTGGAATGAATTAGTCAAAAGTGAGTTAATGTTATTTCGAATTATGTAAATCCAATAGAAATCACTTTGAAAATCTCGGATGCACCTGCAATTCCTTTGAATACATTTTTGATTTAAAAAATTGATCTTAATAGAATTTGAATAGTGTAATGGAATTTTAATTCCTCGGAATGGCAAATTTCGTATTTACTTATCAAAGTCGACAAATTATTATGTTGGAAATAAGGTAGTATTAGTTTTAATTGAAAAAAATGTTTGTTTTAAGCAAGTAGCTTTTGTATTAATAAGGTGTGATATGAGTGGCATATGACAATCTGTCATATGCCTGTAAAATGGTTCCAAATATACAAGGGAACTTCTCTTTGGTCTACTTGAGATTTTATTTTGTTTAAATAATGCAATTTCAATTATCCGATTTAAGCCAGAGCACTAAAACCCTGATCTCATTTAGGTACATTTCAAGTTAAGAATGAAGAAAATTGCACTATTTACCTCAAGTGGGTCAGACAGACGTGCTTTTGAATATTTTAAACCATTACCCAAGGTTTTAGCACAATATATTAATTTTTATAATTATGAAGCCGCCAAATAAAATAACATGTAATTGGTCGCGCGAAAGACTGTCACGTTTCTTTAAAAATGATCTAATTTCGAAATTATGATTTCCATTTAATAAAAAGAACGAATTTACCAGATGCAGAGTTGTCTGAAGAAGACTTTAGATCCAATAAACAATCCTCTAAAAATTTATACAATAGGAGCAATTGTATCAGTAATATTTTGGACTGGATTACCTCTTATGGGTATAATGGAAAAGGATACATTTTCGTACGTCGATTATCGGGTGCCCATTTATTTGCCAAAAGCACCTTTTTCGAGGATCCCTTTTGCCTGCGGTGTTCTATTTGAAATGATCGGCAGCGGTTTAACAATCGCTAAAAAAGCTGGTATCGATGTTTACATGATGCATTCGATCACGCTACTAACTTCCGAGTACCGATACATCAGCGTCGAACTGGAGAACATATTTAGTCAAAATCGAACGACCGAAGATGCCGATCATGAAATAAATAGCAAAACTAATTTTGTGGAAAACGAGAACAAGGAAAGGATACACGATCAAGAATCGATACGAAATAATTTGAAAAGACTGATTGGGCACCATGGTGTTGTGACGCAGTAAGTTTGAAGTTCATAAATCAAAAACTAATGTTTTAAACTTTCAACTTCAAATCGAATCAGTAAGGATATTATCATTGAATGGTAGTGAACTTTTTACTGAAGTTAAGCAGTAAACTCAGAATTCACTGATCAACTTCAGTGAAAATTTCACTGTCAATCATCAATATATCAACCTTTATCAATGAAAATCCTTACTGATTTAATTCAGTTAGGTGGGCTCCCACGGGAGCCCGCCTAAAACTGGGAACCTCACCTTTTCTTTAGGACACCCCTCATCTCACAGGATCCATCCTATCCCTCGGGACCTTTCCTAAATCATGGAATCCAACCTATCGGACCCAACCTACGGGACCCTTTTTATCCCTCGAAACCTGAGTTATCCTAAGAGACCCCTCTAGCTCACTGGACGTTATCTACCTCATAAGAAATCACTAATTCCTCAGGATCCTCCTTAACATTGGGATTCCCCTATTCCTAGGGACCCAAACTATCCCTCGGGAAAAGTGCTATGTCTAACCTATCTCACGGGAGCCAAGCTAACCCAAGGACCCCCCCCCCCTATCCCTCAGGAAACCCCTCATCCTACAGGACCCCATCTGAACCATAGAATCCAACCTATCTCTCGGGACACCACTTATTCATCAGGACCTTCCTTATCCTCGGGATTCCCCTATCCTTCGGGACCCCGGGAAAGGGCATAAGTGCCAAAGTTGGGACTTCTGGACTTCTAGAAGTGCATAAATGTTGAAGTTTAGAACTGCAAAAGGGCACAATATATGTCAACGTTTGGCGCCTACTTTTTCGCCTGCCTTGACTAATTTTATAGTTTAATCACGAGGTAGCATAATGAACAAAAATGTTAGGATTAATATTTCACAGGGTTAAAATCTATTGTTCTAGTACTTTTAATCCTTGAAGGTAATCTGAATATCAATTACAAAATTCAAATCTCCGTTAAAAAATGTTTGTAATGAAAAGCTAAAAAAAATATATCAATTATAAAACGTAGTATTGTTTGTTTCTTTCAGAGCTGGTTACATGTTGAAAAGTCTACTCTCATTAAATGTTGCTGTGACTTATTGTAACTGCATTTTTCGATTTTGCTTCTTGGCTTTCATGATGTTAACCGTAAGTTTGCCTGCAATAATATCTACTGATCCATCAGAAAATAGAGTTTATGAATGAAATCTATGAAACCCTTTTTTTTTAAGTTTATGTTAAATACAAAAGCTTATCAATTATTATTAACCAAATATTATATCTCATTAATTCGTTTTTTTAAAGATTCCATCAGCTTATTTTGATAAATGCTTGATAGTAATGTACACTAGTGGTTCTTTGGTTCAAGTTTACATGCTATGTTTCAGTGTACAAGCATTATTAGAAGCGGTAAAACTACAAAATTATTTGAAGTTTTTTTTTATAACAAAATATTTATTCGTAGATTCTGTATAAAAGCATTATTTTATTTTATTTTCCAGAGTACTTCTATCACTGATGAAGCTTTTTATGAACAATGGTACAATTGTGATTTGTGGTCTCAACGAACTTTTGCCAAAATAATGATTTCCAAAAAATTCGAGTGTAGACTCACTGCATTTGGTACAATAGACTTGACTATAAAGACCTTCACGATGGTGAATACACAAAACAGTTTTTACTAAATTGAAACTAATTAAATTAAATTCACAACTGTATTCAGAAGAAAATTACATAAATTTTATAGATACTAAGGCAATCTTATTCAGCTTGTTTGTTTCTTCTGAAATTGAACTCATGATGTGGATTCTATGCTCAAGATGATTATAGGAATATATTATTTTATTAAGGAAAGTAATCTATTCATGTATCTAAGTAAAACATTTTGATTATAATATATTTATTGGTAAGTTCATCTTCTTGAAGTGAATGGAACTTTAGATATTTTAAGGTATTGTGAATAAGTTAGAAAAATGTCAATTTCGAATGATTTTGATTCCTGAATTCTCTTTTTTATTTTATGGGGTTGTCAAAATTAAGGCACTGAATTGTGTAAGTAAATTAGTTATAAGGTTATGATTCTATTAATTTTTAGACAACCTAATTTTCAAATCTTTGCGATAAGACATTTGTTCTTCCTGAATCAATTACATTATAAATAAATATGCATATTACTCATATGAAGTAAAAAAATGTATCTTTTATATAAAATTTAAGACGTAAAAAATTGTTCTATACCGATATGCCTGAATGTTCGTGATATTCGACTGGTTTGACATGGAATACAGATAATAAGAAAATTATCGACAGTGGATTGATGCAAAGTGGGGCAAAAAAGTACATGTGGATAAATCAACTTATATTCGCCTACACTTTTATTCGATTTGAAAATTTATAAAAATGGAAGCCTATTAAATTTCAAAGAGATTTGTGTGTTTTAATTTAAAAAAAAGTTTTAAACCATTTTTGTATTTAACAACTAAGTTAAAACTTTCTCTTAAATTTTCAGAAGTGCCATTCTTTTAAGATTTTGAGAATTATTACAAAAGATATTAAATCAGTGCAATACCCATCTAGCAATCATTTGCGGTGGGTGAGTATACATCAGAATATGGCTTATAATGTTATAAATTATTTAATAAACAAAAGTTTTAGCGACTCGCAATTTGTTTAGCTCATTAAAATCCATAGTTTTGGTGAAAATTGTGAGAGTAATTAATATTGGATTACGATTCATTGAAAATAGAAGCGATTTGGCCATTGTCTGAAGATTAAAAAAAATAATATTCAAGTATATAAATTTATTATAAATAATATAAATGAAAACAGAAAACAGCAAAAAATTGAACCGAAGGCTTTTACACACAGTGCAGCATTAATATTTTTTCCGCGATAATAGTAAGCTGAACAGGTATATAAGCAGAAGCAATTTAAATAAAAATTCAATTCAGTTTCAATTTTCTGGAACAATCCGCGAGTTGACTATTCATCTTTAACCAAAATAAAAGTTTTTTGTCAGACATTACTAGATAAAATGAGTTTGAATTTACAGTTTTATCTTGGAGGAAAATTATCTTACAAGCTATTAAAAGCCGATCATTTTTTAATGCTAAAGTTAGAATGAATTTGTAACTGCTTTAATTGTTATGGAAAATAATATTGTATATGACTTACCATTTTTTTCAGTTAAAGCATACATTTGCCTTTTCAAATATGGATTGAACAACAAAGATGACATTTTCCCAAGTTGTAATTAATAACGTTCCATCTTATCTTCAAAGAGTATCATATTTTATACACATACGTATACAATTTTTTTGGGACAATGAAAACTTATATGTGAAAAAATGTGAGAATTGGTATTATTTAAAACACTTCAAGACGTAATATAGGTCTGCGTAGGTCTGCGTTTTCGCGGCAAAAAAGTTTGTGTGGACAAATCAATTTATTGCCTACACTATTCATCCAATTTCGATGTTTTTCTCTAAATGAAAGCTTATTTAATTTCGAAAAGATTTGTGTGTTTGGATTTTTAGGAAAAAATTGGTTTATTTTTTATTTAACAACGAAGTTAACATTTTTTTTAAATTTTCATAAGTACCATTTTTTAAATCAAGAAAATGTATTACTTTATAAACAAATTGATAAACAAAAATCTTTTTTTGGGATTAGCAATGTTTATCTCATTGAAATCCAGAGTTATAGTATACAATGTGAGAGAGATTAATGTTTCATTACGAATAATTCTAAACGAATGTTCTTTTTCAATTGCTTAAACCATTTTTATAAAAAAATTCACAGTTCGAATTTTTTTCAACAAAGATACCCAATGGTTACGGAATTGACTAAAAATGTCTTTATTATTTCAGCAATTGCCATTAATAAATTTAGGGTTCGAATCTTTTTTAACATACAAATTGTTTAAACAATTGACAAGTAGCATCTATTTTCAATTATTCGTAATGAAACACTAACTTCTCACACATTTTATACCAGAACTCTGGATTTCAATGAGCTAAATATTAGGGTCGAACTTGGTTGAAAAAAGTCGCAAAATTCCAAATAATGATTGTCCTTAGCACAGAATTAAAAAAATAATTTAATAATAATATTTTTATAAATATTACTCAGATTTATTAACATATGATAAACAGTGATTTTTTAAAAATATTTGAGACTATTTACACATTATTGTCTTTTAAAACTTTTTTTGCATCAAAATTGACCCCGGGACAGAATCCAAGGAAAACATTGTAAAAATATATTAATTAAAATTATAAGGAAAAATGTTTTATGTTGATATTATAAAAATTGAGGCACTTCAGTAACATCTGAAAAACAGACATCTAGATTATTTTCGGAAGTAGTGTAAGAGCTTCTTCGATGAATTTGAAAAGAATGGTACTTCTGAAAATTTAACTAGGGTAGCCCAAAAAATCGCCTACAAAATAAACCCACTAATCGTCACAAAACATGTAAGCCCTTCCTTTTGGCACTGTAACGTGGTTTTTAAACGGCAAAAGAATATCCCATTTTATGCCGTTTATATCCTGGGTTATTCCAGGGGCAGCGCAGGGTTAACCCTTCAAGATATCCTGCAAGGCGGACATTTGGATATCCCCATGATATTTTGGATGTCTATGGGACATTTAAATATCCCAGTAACGTCCCATAGACGTTCCGGATATCCTTGGAATATCCAAGTTTCCACCTTGCAGGATATACCGACGGGTTATCCCTGGGATACCCGTGCGACGACTTGGGACATAAATGGGATCAAATGGGATATTCCGGGATATCCTATTATTGTTGTGAGGATGTGATGACATTGCTATCTTTGAAATAAATGTTCCAGCTTTAACTTGGTATGTAATACTTTCCCCACTTGTTCATCGCTTATCAATATTATGAATTTAAAAGTTTTTCTATCCACCTGGAACAGGTTGTCTCTACATATGTAGAAGTGGAACGTGGGTTTTGTTCAAAAGAAAGGAACATCCTTTGACGTCATCGAGTATAAAACTTGAATCAAGGCAATTTATCGAAGTAGCAGGGGTCTTCGATTATTCCTGCAGAACAAGAAAGAAGGCGGCGTTACCTTTTGTCATGAGAGGCCGGGATGGTTGGGAGTAGCCTCGAGATCCATGTTCGTTGATCGCAGCCACGCGAAATTGATACCAATGGCCCCTTTTGAATCCACCATCAAGGGTGGTATGGGGCTTAATCGAAACATTGCGTAAAACCCAGGTGGTCAGTCGATGCTCGAGATACCATGGACCCAGAACATAACGTTCTTCTATGACGTACGCGACACGATTCCTTCCAAAAAAATCGTCTATCGGATCTCCTGGCTTGTTCCAACTCAGAATAACCAAATTCGTTCTTCTTTGTCGAATTCGCACATTTGATGGTATTGCTGGAAGACCTGAAAGGATGTGTCCATTAATTACGTAAGGATAAGGGGGGTCCATAATAGCTTACGAATCCTCAAAAAGGGGGGGGGGGGGGTAAAAAGCATTTCTTACGTAAGTTTCTTCTTTCTAACTATTTTTGTAAAACATGGTAATTAAAACCCTTGAAATTCTTTACAAACTTGACATGCTTGAAATCCCTTTAAATCTTCAAAGTCCCATTAAAATCGCTTATCCTCTCAAATTCGTGGATATACTTTTGAATATTTTGAAATATTTTAAAATCCTTTGAAATCCCGTGAAAACATCAAAACCCCTTAAAATCTATTGAAATCCCTCAAAATTCTTTAAAAACTTTGCAAATATTTTGAAATTCCAGGAAACATTTTTAAATCTTTGAAGTCCTTTCAAATTTTTGAAATTCCGTTAAATTCCTTCAATTCTTTGGCAAAATTTGTGAAAATACTTCGGTATACCCTGAAATCCTTAAAAATCCTTTGCAATTCTGTGACTTCTTTTTAAATATTTCAAAATCTCTTAAAATCCATTAAAATCTTTTAAAATCCCTTAAAATTCTTTATAATACGCGGAAATCGTTTCTAACCCCTTGAGCGGCATGCTCTCAACCATGGTGACCTAAGGTTTTTTGAGTCACAGAATATAAATTCGTAGTCAAAATTTGGAAATCCAAAATGGCTGATCCGATATGGCGACTCAAAATGGAAAAATCGTAACCTCGATCAATTTTTGTGAAACTTAGTATCTGGGGCTTTTTTGGGCTGAGGAATAAGACTCAATGTTTAAAATTAAAAAATTAAAAATGGCTGATTCAGTATAGCGACTCAAAATTGAAGAATTCTAAAATTTGATAGATTTTTACGGAAGTTCGTATCTTGCGGTTTCTCTGGCTACAGAGTACGAATCCGTGGTCGAAATTTGTAAATTCAAGGAAGTGTGCCAAGTTTTCAGATTTCTTAACATCTTCAAGCCGCCATATTGGATCAGCCGTTTTGAATGTTGACTACGGATTCGTATTCTACGACCCAAAAAACCCGTAGAAATAAGGTTTCACGGAAATGTGCCAAGTTTTCGGATTTGTTGACATTTTCATACCGCCATATTGGATCAGCCATTTAAAATTTTTTTATTTTGACAATGCGGATTTATATTCTACGAACCCACAAACCTATAGACACAAATTTTTGTGAAAATTAAAACAACATCCCGTAAGATAGAAGCGTTTGACGCCATATGGCGTCATTGCCCCCCGGGGCATGACAAAAATTGACTAAAATTGTCCGTTGAATTCCTTCACTATCTCTTGATATTCCTTATTCAAATATGTATTCAAATTCCTCGAAATTAGTTTAAATATTTTATAATATTCGAAAATCCTTTGAAATTACCTTAAATTTTGTTAAATCCTGCAAATTCCCCTAAAATTCGACGATAGACTTTGGAAACTTTTTCAATCTCTTTTTTTTTTTTAATTCCGTGAAATAATTAAAAACCCTTGAAATCCTTTAAAAACTTAGAAAATCTTTTGAAATTGCGTGAAATCTTTTGAAAGCTTATGCAATCCCTTTAAGTCTTCGAAAATACTTTGGTATGTCTTGAAATTCATCAAAATCCTTTGAAATCCCGTAACTTATTTTCAAATATATCAAAATTTCTTAAAATCGCTCAAAATACCTGGAAATATTTTTAAGTAGATTAAAATTCTTAAAAGGCATTCAAATTCCTCAAAATCCCTTAAAATATTTGATAATATTCGAAAATCCTATGAAATTCTTTTAAATCTTTCGAAATCTTACGAAATCCTCTAAAATCCATGGATATACTTTGAAATCTTTTGAAATGTCTTAAAATCCTCAGAAATTCGTGAAATCTTCGGAACCCCTTTCAATCTCTTAAAATCCTCTAAAATCCTCTGAAAGCTTTGAAAATCTCTTGTAATATTATGAAATCCCTTCAAATTTCGAAATCCCTTTAAAATCCCCTACCATCGTTCAAAATTTGTGAAAATATTTCAGTATCTCTTGAAATCCTTTAAAATGACGTGAGTTATATTTAAATATTTTTAAATGTCTTAAAATCTGTTGAAATCCCTTTAAAATCTTTAAAAACCTTTGCAATCTGCGAAAATCGTTCTTCATTCCTTAAAATCCCTAAAAATCCGTCGAATTCCTTCAGTATCGCTTGGAATCCTTTGAAATTCCGTAAAATCTCCCGAAATCTGATTAAGGGGGGTAAAAAAACTCTTCCAAATCCTTGCGATAAGAGGGAAGGGGTATAAAATTTTAAAAATAATCCTTATTTAATTAATTAACGTTCCCCAATAAAATTTTATTATCTGCATAAATATGGTTCGTTAAGTGGAAAAAGATTCTGATGAAAGATTGAATTCATCAGTGTTGGTAATATGAAACCATATTTCGAGGGGCTTATCACTACTGAATTCAGATGAATTCAGAACATAGGTTTCAGCACAGTTAAAAATAATTCCCAACATTGTTACACCACCTTAATATTTTTTACCTTAAATTTAGAAGTAAATTTAAACCAAGCAAAATTTTTTTCTGGATTTAAGTGAAGTTGATGTTAATTTAAGAAAACATATAGGATTAATAATTCTGAAATTCAGGAATAAACGTCTTCAATTCAGACACATTTTTTCCAGATTTAAGTTCATCTCCGTATTTAGGGTACGATAAATGTTGTTTTGTAACAATTTTAAGTTTTTTTAGTTTGAGTTTAGTAAACTTAGTTTGCCTAGAATGTAAATTGAATTCACATTTTTACCTGAATTCACTTAAATTTAATTACGAGTACATTCAATTGTATTAACGTTAAAGTTGAAATATAAATCAAGTTGAATTCCCTTGTAATTTTCTTCACATTAAATTAAGTTTATTTAAAAAACACACTGAATTCAAATTAACTAACTTTGAATGTTTAAATATCTTTAATTGAGAACAATTAATTTGCCTTAAATTTACCTGACCTAACTCCGCATTTACTCGAATTCAGTCGAATCCAGCTTGAATACGGATAAATAATTTGATCTTGAATTCAGTTGGATTCAGTTGAGTTCGTCTGGAATCCAATGAACCTTTGTTGAATTCCTCTAAATTCAAGTCAATTCCCTTTAATTCTGTTAAATTCTCTTTAATTTAGTTCCAGTTTCTTTGCATGTGGCCGAATTCCTTTGAAGTTAAATTTACCCGAATTCTGTAAAATCACCTGCAGTATATATAATTTACATTGAATTCAGTCGAATACCGTACAATTTAATGTAATTCTTTCAAATTGAGTTGAATTCCATTGAGTCTTCAATTCCGTAGAATTCATCTTGAGTACATCCAGTCTCTAGGAAAGAAAAGTTTTCTATGATTTTAAGAATTGAAATTATATGATCAGTCATGTCTTATGATCATGAAAGAAAAAAGATTCCTTTTTACAAAAAAAAGTGGAAGATTTACAAAAAATAAGTATTTTAAAAATAGTTTTTGTAATTGAATTTGTTCTTACAATGGTTTTTTTGTTCTTACTGTAATGGTTCAATTGTAATAAATCATGGCTCTTTTTCGGGGAAAAAATTCTCTACAATTCTGCTGTTTCTGATGATGAAAGTAAGTAAATAATCTATACATATAATCATTTGCTGACAAAATATTTTCGTTAAAAAATTGTTCTAACAATTTCAGCAATAGAAAAATTTACTTTCCAAATTGGAGACAGTAGAGTTGTAGAGAATGTTTTCCTTCAAACAAATGAGCCATCATATATTAAAATTCAGCCATTTTCCAAGAATTGAGAAGAAGCTACAGTAATAAAAAATGAAATTGTAAAAAATGTTATTAAAATAAATGTTTTTTGTAAGTTTTACAATTTTCTCCATTAATATAATGTTTTTTTATTTGAAATGACATCATCAGTAATATTATTTTGATTCTTAAAATCGTAGAAAAGCTATTTCTTCAGCTAAAAATAGGTCTTTAAATATATAACTTTATTGGACTAGTAAGAAATGACTTTCTACAAAGTCTAATTTTGAAGCAGGGGCGGATCCAGGTAGGGGTGATGACTCCGTGCCACCCCCTGGATCCGCGCCTGTTTCGAAGACGACTTATTATTATGTATGATTTTTTAAATGGCTTGTTGTAAAGTCTCATTTTAGAAACGACTTATAAAGTCTGATTTTTCAAATGACTTTTCACAAAGTCTGATGTTGAAGACGACTTATTAGGAATTTTTTATTGGAAATTTCCAAACGCTTTGAACTCATTCAGAGTCGTATGTGTCCCCTGCGTGCGATCATCGTTCTAAAAATTAACCTTCGCTAATGGTCATTACAAGTGTTGTCGGAAATTTCATATTGTAAATGTCGATTCGAGGCAATTATGACATATTACGGAAAAGGATGAAGATGAGAAGCTTAAAATCGATTAGTTTCAATCATTGGGGAGATAAATTGATTATAAAATTAATGGAAACTTATATATATTAATTAATTCTTACCAGCCCATTTTTCCAAGCCAGTAGGGTGCATACAGTTGATTCCACATTCGTTTTCGCAACATTTTGCCAGACTGGGACACTCAAAATCTTCTTCGCAGGCTCGCAGACAAGCAGCTTCAAAAATGGTCATATTTCTTTTTTCAGGACAGCGACCTGATTTAGTGTAGTTTGATTCTAGGCAGGCTTTCATACACTAGAATAAAATGTTACGATTCTTTGCACATTAGTCTCGGGTAATAAATATAGACGAAAAATATTTGGAAAATTGGACATGGTATTATCGTAACACCCATTCCAGTTTTGCTTTAACATCATTTACGGACAAAAGTGGATCGTTAGAATAACTCTCTAAATCAGTTGCTCTAATTATCTTAAATTGAAGCGCAGCTTTTCGTCGGTGAATTTGATTAAAATTACTATTTTGCGTTTAAGTTATTCAAACTGATCTTTGAAAAGAGTCCGATGAACAATTCTTAATAGTAGGATGCAGTGCACCACTTAGTAACCATCTACACTCAGCGAGAGGAAGTGTTACTATTTCGTGTAGTAAGCCTGTAGTAAGCCTTACCTACGCATGCTATACACGATTTATAAATAGATTAGTTTGAAACTTTCGGCAACAAAAATGATGTAAAATGTAGATCGATTTGAAAAGAAAAAAAAATTATTTTATATATGATGACTGCACTCAATTATCGATTATTATTACACAAATGCACGCACAGTGACTTACACATATAATCGCACGCTGAAGCTCTTTGAAAAATCGCCCCCGCTGGGGAATCGAACCCTACCTTACTACCTAAAACCTGTCCTAAAACCTAAATCTAGCGCATGCATTAGTCAACTGAGCTATCGAACCGGTTAAGATATTTCTGACAAAATCTCGGCCAAGCGTTTTCTCTGAGAAAAACGTGGCCAGCTAAGCAATATATGTGTCGTGCTCACTTTTATCGGTAAATTTCTCACACATAGATACAAATAGGTAACTTTAAAAATGATTAATCAAATTTTTTTCAATTGATCTCTTACAAAAGATATATAATATTTTGTAACGGGTTTGGAAAAAATATTTTGCTCAGAAGTATTAACTCACACAGTAAATATTGTATTATGGATAAAGTTCCGAAAAGTACTTACCTCCGATTTATTTGAAACTTTATATACTGATGTATTTTGACTCGCTGGTTACGAAAATTCTAGTGAAAATACCCGTAAATTTTATTTTAAGGTCAATACCCCCAAAGAACTGTAAAATTTATATTTTTTCCGTTTATTTAATTAAATATTGAAAATTTACCAAAACAACTTTCAATAAAAATTGGAGATCTTCTAAAAGTACACCTTTCATTTTATATACAGTTTTTCGAAAAAAACATTATTTTTTGAGAAAAAAATTAAAATGTTGGTACAAAGTGTAGAATCGCTTGGAATGGGACTTCTGTCTCTCCTGTCCACCACGAGACGTTGGAAAGGGGAAGGTATGTGAACTACATTATTGCAGTGGCTAATCATAGGCGTGCCTCCCCGCATTATCCCACTTTTGTCGAAAAATAATGGATTTAGGCGAAAGGTTTGAAAAACATAAAAGACGTATGTTTTTGAGGGCTACAACTATTATTTGACACTTTTTTCTCTCAAACTCATATTTATCGAAATATAGAATTTTATTTGATATTTACCTAACTTTATTGAAAAGGCAAAATTTATTTGCATAATCAATATCTAAATGAAAAATAGTTTTAACAACGTATTAATATATAAAATGTAAAATCAAAATCACTATTCAAGGATGAGACAAAAGTCCACTCTCGAGCTAAAGTGTTCCTGAATTGAGTCCAAGAAAGTCGGATTCAAAGAAGTTATCCATGTTCAAAGAAATAAATGTAGAATTTGACAACCTCAAAGTGACATTAATTTAAAATTGGAGCAGGTTCGGCTGCGGATTGCGATTAGAGAATTCAATTTTTGGTTAAAAATAAAAATTAAGACATGGTCTCGAGCTTTTAAATTACTAAATACGGATTAATAAAGTTTGATTTTAAAAAGGTAGACAATTTCGAGAAAATCGACTGAGAATTTTCAGGTTAAAATTTCACAGGTTTTCAAAATTGGCTTTGACAAGAACAAGGGATTTTATATACTCCCGGATCACTGAAAGGTTCTTTTTTATCTTTAGGGTTGTTTAGAAGTTGTCCTATTTTTGCAGGTGGTTTAAATATGGTTTTGATGTTGTGTTTGTTGAG
Source organism: Andricus curvator (assembly GCA_932195095.1). NCBI lineage: Eukaryota > Metazoa > Arthropoda > Insecta > Hymenoptera > Cynipidae > Andricus > Andricus curvator. Next base: position 23,111 of record CAKNYM010053732.1, on the reverse strand, counting down.
AATTCTTCCTATTTGTTCTGTGATACCTTGAATGTAGGGTAGCGTGGTGGTCATTTTTCTCTCTCGTTCTTCAGTAGGTTGTGTTGACTTGTTTTGTTGAGTGTATTTTCTTATTGCTTTATTAATTTGTTTGTTTGTGTAATTAAAAAAGACTTGATTGGCCAATCAAGTTCAACCAGCCCACACCAGGGGGCGCTCTGGCCAATCACAGGCATCGTAGAGAATACATACATAAGAACAACATGACCTGAAACTTCAGTTTCAGGTCAGCCCTGAAGAAGTGAACTGCAATGTTCATGAAATGTCGGCAACATTCATAGTTTCGCATACGATTGAAACCCGAAAAATCTTTAAATTTTTAATTTAAATTTATTATAATGGATCATCGTGAAAGTCTTAAATCTATTATTAAAAAACTCTACGGGGAGAGTTTTCTTACTAAAACTAAGACTTTCAGTAAGCTCAGGTCTTTTCAAGGTAAGCTACTAACATCTTTAGCTTTCTTAAAACGGTGTAGGGACAATAACATCGTGCCAAATTTCTTGCAGTTAAAAAACCATTTAGGAACATCTAAATCCAAATCAATTCTACA
>CAKNYM010053732.1:0-17519 GCA_932195095.1 Andricus curvator | reverse complement strand
ACTGCAATGTTCACGAAACGTCGGCAACATTCATAGTTTCGCACACGATTGAAACCCGAAAAATATTTAAATTTTTAATTTAAATTTATTATAATGGATCATTGTGAAAGTCGTAAATCTATTATTAAAGTAGATCTTATTTTGATATTAAAAAAATATTTTTTTTAAAATACCCTGACATATATTGATCTTTGGATCAATGAAGAAATGGAAAAAATGCAAGTAGAATAGTTTATCAATATAGTTTTCTGCAAAGGCATACTCTGTACGTCGTATAGGTATCGGAAATAAAGATAATATCTTTTCACCATTAGGAGAAACAGTTTTCAACCCCAGAAAGAAAGTTAGATCAATGGAAAAGTGAAGACGAGCCTGATTCAGTCAGCATTTTCAATCCGCTGATTTTCTTTATCCCTTTCGGATGTTCTATTTCGATTGTAGCTTTCATTTGCCAGCTGCTTCTAAAGTATATCGATATAATAGTTTTTCCAAGGAAGTATATCCTTAGGTGTTTTCGCCTGGAAGTATCCGTAGATTTCAATCCCATAGGAAAAATAAATGTCTAATTGTTGTTGCGGGTAATTTTTAGGTGAGTAAAGTTTTAAACTCCGAGTAAAAAGTTTGCAAAAGTACAATTAGATGTTTGAGTAAAATCTGTATGCCTTCAATAATTTTTCTGTTAAGTGTTTGTCGCAGTGTTCGTCACCCTAATAATTAATGTTAAATTTCAACTATTTATTATGTTATACGATTTTCAACATATTCCAAGATCGAATTTTATATTTACTCGAATATTTATTTGTTCTTTGAATATACATCTCGTTTCAAATGATCATGATTGCTTTACTTTACTTTACCGTCAATCTGGACCTTCTGCTAAGATTCAACAAAAACTATATTCTTCAACTTTTAATAAAGTTAGAAATATTGAAACCATGAAGACAGAATTTTATGTTTCAATGGTAAATTGTTTGACATTCATTGAGGAACAACATTTTTCTTGATTTCATTACTCATATATTAGTATTTGCAACCATCTTCATAGATTTTTACTGATTATACAAACAAATAGATTAAGATTTCATAAAAAAAAAAGAATTTTTTTTGAAATATTTGAATGTTCAAGGTCATTTAGGCAAGTCTATAATTATTATATTAGGAAAAAAAGATGAGAAAAACCTTTCATTCTTTCCTCACTCTTCCTGCGTCTTTTTTATACTTCTAGGGAATTAACATGCTTCAAAGCCAATTAAGACTTCCTTTATTAGGAATTATTTATAGAAAATCTGACAATAGCGTGAATAATAAAAACGTATACTTATCAAATTTAAATATTACCTAAAAATAAAACATAGAAATTTAGATAAAATGTTAGTTGGACAAATTTTCCATTCTTTGGTGAAAATTAATTTGCACATATAAAATTACTATAGAAAATAAGGATCAATGCATCCAATTAATAACCCCATCCGAAACTTTGTTACGTCTTGAGCGATTCTTTTTTCAATTAATAGCTTTTTTATCCTCTCTCCTAATAAAGAACATATCCATGAATTTTTCATTTTTTATAGTTCTCTCATGATAAAGGGTATTCACATCATCCCAAGTTTTTCTTTTATTATACTTTTGTCTCTGACGAGCTGGAAAGGAAATAGGTGGAAGTCTAATATTGATTTGTGAGCCTTTTTGTGTTCTGTTTTTGGTGCATAAAATAGTTCTTAAGAAAGTAGATTTCATTTCGATCTTAAAAAAGACTACTTTTAAAATTTCCTGACATATATTGATCGTTGGATGAATTAAGGAATGGAAAAAGAAAGTCAATCCAAATTAGTTTTCTGCAAAGGTGTACACTCTTCGTCGCATAATTATCGGAAATGAAGATACAATCTCATCCTATTTTTAGACTTAGTGCATTACTGTTATTAGAAAGCTTTGAATTCACTTTGAATATTTGCATCACGTACTGTGTTCGTACAGTTACTAAGGAAACGTTTGGTATAATCAGTCTGCTACTAATTCTTCGTGAAATAGATTCATATTCTGAAAAAATCGTTACTTCTATAATCGAGAATAAAATTGAATTATAAAGCTGCAGTAAAACTATTTGTCACAACACAATGATATTCGATGTAAAATTCAGAAGCATCGCTGCTCTTTTTGTGATATTTACACTGAATGTTTCCGGAGTGTTGAATGAACAAAAATGGGTGAATCGTCTCATCAAGTACATTAAAACAGACATGCAAATTACTCAAACAGTGCTGATCATTGGTGAAGATGTAAGAATACAGGACAACAAAATCTCTCAAGTCGTCGGAAAAATCCAGCAGCAGATTCCAAGTCTGGTAATCAGTTTACGTAATTTCACTACTCATAAGACTCGAATAAATGCTGCAAGTTTATTCTATCAAAGTTTTGAAAGATCAACTCTGTTCATTACGATTCCGTTTCTGAAGGAAAACTCACAACAATTAAAATCCACTGACACTACAGACTTTTTAAATCAGTTATCAGAACCTAAAACTCGACCAAAGTGTTTGATGATTGCTTTACCAAAGGAAGGAAAAGTCAGTTACAGAAAGCTACTCCACGTCATGTGGTCTTATCATTTTCTCGACTTCACTATTCTTGAAATTGATGAGAAACAAGTCGAAAATAGTTGTTTGCTTCGAGATTGCTATCGATTCATCACAAAGGTGTACAATTTCAACCCATTCAATGGAGTCTATACAGAGCAAGAGTACACAAACAAAATAAAAATTTTTCCAAATAAGCTGCTGGATTTAAATGGATTTGAAATGAAGGTAGGATCCTTTCATTTTCTTCCAAATGTTAACGCAAAGCGCAACTCGACAGGATATCCCGTTGAAGTTTCTGGGCCTGATGCTTTATTTGCGAAAGCACTTTCAAAAAAGATGAACTTTAGATTATCGCAAGTTCCATCTCAAGAGGAATCGTTTGGTAACTGGAATTGCGATAACGAGAAAAAACGAACTGGTTTTGCGTATTTAATTGGGAACAATACAATTCGATTTATTACTAACCATGGATCTATGGTGCCTAATTGTGCTAGACAAGGTCTGCACAGTACGAGTACTGGTTCTATACCGGTCTGCGTCTTGATACCAGTTATAACTTTTGAGATTTCTACCACATCTCCCACGCCAAAATGGATCTACTTGATTTCACTGGTTTTCATCATTCGGATGATCACCATCTTGCTGAAATTTGACAATGATGTTTGGCTCTGGTTTGAGATATTACGAGGAAGTTTAGGAATGGCAGTACCTCGTGAACCTTCAAGATTATCGGAAAGAATTGTATTTATCTCAATTTTCGTGGCTTTTTCGATATTCTCTTCCAATATCTTCGCAATACTAACCGACACAAAACTGACAAAAAAATCAGAAACGACCGTTGATACATTAGAAGAGTTAAATATGACAAATCTCATTCCAACGACAGTAGCAAACATGGTCTATATAATGAGGAAAACCAATGATCCAGTTATTGAAGCATTGGCTGATAAATCTAGCATTGTTTTGAAATATGAAGAATGCGTTGACATGCTGGTGCAGGGAAAGAATGTTGCTTGTATTATGAGACAAAGGACGGCACTAATGGCCATCAGGGAACACAAAGATACAGATCCTGAGATGAAAATCATAAAAGAACGCGTATTTTCTGTTAACAAAGCTATGCACATTGAACCGAATTCACCGTATGTCCGGCAATTTGACGCAGTTATACAAAGGCTAATAGAGTCGGGTTTGCAGTATCATTGGGAGAAGCAGTTTTCAACACCAGAAAGAAAGTCTCATCAGTGGGAAACAGAAGAAGAAGAAGAAGATTCAGATAGCATTCTCATTCCACTGATTTTCTTTATCACTTTCGGATGCTCTGTTTCGATTGTAGCTTTCATTTGTGAGTTGCTCCTAAAGTACATCGATAACCGTTTCCAAGGATGTGCAGCCTTCTTTGCGCAAGGAAGTGTATTCTAAAGTGTTTTAGACTTAAGATATCCGTAGATTTTAATCTTAAATAAAAAATAAATGTCTATTTGTTATTACGGGTGATTTTGAAGTGAGCAAAGTTTTAAACTTCGAGTAAAAATTTTATGGAAATACAATTAGATTTTGAATTGCTTTTATTTTACTGTTTGATTTAAGGTTTTGGTTAATGATGTCATTATCGCAGTGTTTCGCACTCGAATAATTATTGTTAAATTTTTCCTATTTATTACGTCATACGATTTTTAATATGACCTAGTATAGCAGTTTATATTTACTCAACTATTTGTTTGTTTTTAAATATACATCTCGTTTAAAATGTTCATGGTTGCTTTATTCTAATTTATCATGATTCTTGACGTTCCTTCTTCTGTCATTCGACATCGATTATATTTTGTCAACTTTTAATAAAATTGAAAAGATTAAAAACATAGAGACAGGATTTTACGTTTGAATGGTGAATTCTACGATATTTGATGAAAAAAAAACATTCTTCTTGATCCCATTAGCTATTTAAATTTATATTTGCAACCATCAGCATAGATTTTTTTCTGACTCTCAAACAAATAGAACAGTATAACAATAAAAATTAAGATCTCAAAAAAAAGTATCGCTATTTTTTGAAATTTGAAGGTCACTAATGCAAGTGTGGTAATGAAATAATTAGTATATGTATAAGTACAAAGCTTGTTGCCTCAAACTATTTTTTTAATGACACCCTCACAACAAAATGATATCCTTGGCATATTCCTAAGATATCTCGGGAGGATATGTGATATCCTGAAAAATGTCCCATAAATCTCCCGGGATATCCCTGGCATATTCCAGGGATATCGAGATTTCCGCTCCGGAGGATATCGTGACAGTATATCCTGACGATATCCCGCACGGAATGTCCACAGGATATCCCAATACTATAGTAAAATGTCCCACGAATATCCCGATATTATAATAAAAAATTCTGCTGATATTCTAATATATTACTAGTGGATTTCCATTCAAGAAATAAAAGGGAATATATAAGAACACCAATTTTATTGCTGTTAAGAAATTTTTAATGTATATTTTACATGTATTAGGTATATGTATATGAAAGCTCGCTGGAGGTTAGATATGTATCCGCGGATATCTGTGGCAATGGATAAAGCTCATGAAAAATTTGATATCATTTTTGATGTCCATTTAATTTATTTATTTTTTCATGTTTTACATTAGCTTTTTATTATTACCTATTTGAATTTTATTTATATTGCTATTTGAAAAGCAAACCTTCTATCCACGTACTGTTCAGCGATGACTATTTCTGTTTCAACTAATTGCTTTTATTTTTCATTTTATTGAATAACAATTTTTGTTCATCACTTTTGTTACTAATGATTTTATTTCCATTGTAAAATCGATTAAACTCGTTAAACTATACATTTATACATTTTGTGCACTTTTGAGGTTAAGTTGACTGTAATGTAGAAAAAGCCGAAACTTCTGATATTTTTAAACCTGCAGCTTGAATGGCTTGCATGCATGAATTCATTAAAATTAATATACCTACTAATGTAAAATTTGTTTAGCTTCGTCATGATTTTGCCAAATTTTGATTTAGTTTTATGTTTATCTATTGTACTTAAATCTACACATATACATATAGAAAAGCATAATAAATACATATACCTATACAATATTATCTGTATTTAGACACGAAATAAACAAGTAATCATCTCAAAATTGTGACACTTAAAACAATTTTGCAAATGTAGTAAAACGACCTATACGGTCAACAACAAGTCACAAGCGTTGAAAAAGACAAGACTGAAAAGGTATGAAGACGGCTCTACATACTATCTTCGATTCTTATTTGTAGCTCCGGGAAAATATTTTTTTGTTTCAATAATGATGAGTTTGTTTATTTAAAGCACAAAGAGTATAAATTATTTGTAAAGGGTACATATATGAATTTTTTATAATATTAATAAAAATTATATAATTAGGATATCTTGGGGACATCCTTGGCATATCCTGAATTTTAAATATGGGACATCCTAAGAATATCCTAGGATGTCCCGAATTATGGAATTTGAGATATCCCGGACTTTAAAAATTGGGACATTAATGGGATATCCTCAGCATATTCTGAGATATCTTTGGGACATTCCAAGGATATCGAGATTTCCGCCTCGTAGGATATCATTCGTGATGTCCCTGGAATCTCCTGGGATATGCCTGAGATATCGTGGGAGATAAATGGGATATCCCACCGATATCCCTTGCTGTGAGGGCAGCATTAGAATTGTTTTTATTTGATTCATCAATTTTAGAGATTCTTTTTTGAACCTGAACAAATGTTTCAAAATATGGAAATGGCCCGGATTATTTTCTGAGCCGTGAGCGGCCAGCATATGAGTGAACAAAAGCCCAAAAAAAGAATAAGATCGATTAATTTTGTTTATTCTCGATTTTTGCTTTCGATAAACTCGAAGCGGTATTATATACTGTTCTTCGTGTAGGGGCGACGAGTTGGATTGGTAATTCCTTAAACCCTTAAAATTTTAGAAGATCCGATCGTACGTGAATTATTCAGCGTTGAACATTTTGTACGTTTTCTTTGGGGTCTTAACTAATTAATTATGCGCTTGTCTCGTGAATCTAAAGGGCTTTGGATCCTCGCAGGAATTTGAATAACGGCCAGTGACCGGCTTGATGAAACCACACTTGTACTAAAAGCCCCTTTCAAAAGTTAATAGGGGACACATAGAAAGCTGGCTGTTAATAATTTGCTCATCGATATTCATGAAAGGTTTTATACCGCAAAACTTCGAAATAATCAAGTCCAGAACTGACGAAGAGTTGGCCCTTGGCCTTTGTTGGTACGTCGTAATAAAATTCCCAAGTAATGGCCCATAAAGGTAGCGTGGCAGTGTTTGCAAAAGTGACTTCGTGATCTACAGTCCAGAGGCATTGCGGCGAACTAGAAGGATCCTCGGATGCGTTGCGGAACAAGTTTTTATTTAGATACGCCCACGCTCCTGCGATGATGATCGAAAGTACTCATGGCCATTTACATTGACCATTAGAACCATTAGAAATGCTCCTTCACAATTTCATTTTAGCAAACTCCTTTTTGGTTACTTATTCAACACATCAAATCCTACCCTCGAAATCACACATTGGTAATACTTAATTTCATAATTAAAATTTATATGAGTGTGTATATGAATGCGCAGTTACTTTTAAGTATGTATATTTGCGTATTTAACCTTCTGTTGATAAATCGGATCCAATTTTTTGTATTATAGTTTAGTTCTTTACCTTTGTTAATACCTGTTTTTGATTTCAATCGTCAAATCGATCGCCGTCACATTTTAATTGTTATATGTATCACCTGTTCCTTATAGGGCTATTTAGCCCTAGGAACTTTTCATGAATAAATACAAATATAAATACATTGACAAATTCAAGACTTCAAAACTAAACAATTGATCTTTTTATTATTATTGTTTTTTAATTATAATTAATAATTGAGGCTATTGTTGGAAAGGGCCGGGTACTTTTTCAATCTCACATTATATCATATGATATCAAGTGACACATTAATTAATTAGATAGATTATTCTACTAAAGCTAAGAATTAACATAAGGCCCAGGTGAAAAATAAAATCACTCTCATTTCCCGGATCTTTCCCGGCCTCAAAAAATTACCGGTTTCCATGGTTTCCCAGTGATATTCGAGAAAGAATCTGAAATTAATCTGCAACATTGTAGACTAACTTCCAATTATATAAAAATGTATATTTATTCCTTACACTGTCCGAAGAGTTTTCACCACATATTGCTATGCATCTTCCGATCCTCATGGAATCGTATTGCTCGATAAATTTTGTCCAGGATGCAAGACAGCCTGGAAGCAGCAACCACCATGGCCACCATCCTGAAACACGGAAAGTAGTGAAAATTAAAAAAAAATAATAAAAATTTACACTTGATATAGACACTTTATTACATTCAGTAGTTGTGGGATCGGTTGCTGATCACCTCGGGCCTGAGATTGTCAAATAATAAGTGGGTGTTTCTTTTAATAAGTGTCTTTTAAAAATATCATATGATAATAATAATAATATATATGTAAACCATTTTATTTCCTTTTTGATTTTTATAAAGGAATGAAATCGACTTTCATGAAAAATTTTAAATTGCACTTACGAAAAAATATTATAGGAAAATCAGTATAGGCCTGTAATGATCCTCCTATGATATAATATAATGCAGAAAAACTACAAAGGAATTATTTATTTGAGACCACTCATAATAACATATGAAAGTACACAAAAATAACGATTCTGCACAAATGAACTTTATACAGAAAAAATCTGTGAACTCCCTTGATATCTTTAAAATTACTTAAAATTTCATTGAAATCCCCTGATACCTTTGGAGATTCTCTTACATCCGTCAAAATTTTTAATATGTCTTGAAATTCTTTGGAATCTTTCAAAATAACTTAGTATCTTTAAAATCTTTTGAAAGTCTTCTTATTTGCTTCATAGCCCTCAAAATCGTTGAAATCCATAAAAATCCCTTGAAATGAAATTTATTTTACTCACAGTAAAATAAGCAGAATTCCTTTCAAATTCCTTAAATATAAATTAAACTAAATTTATTCATTAAAGTTTTTTTAGAAAAAAAACGGTTCAGATCACCAGAAATGTTTCAAATCTCTGGAGATTCAATAAAATCCTTTATATTTTGTGAAATTGTTTGAAATACCTTAAAGTTCCTTGAAATGTTTCGGAGAGCTAGTAATTCCTTGAATTTTCATTTTATTCAATTTATGTTTTCGCAGTTCTCTAGAAATACTTTAAGATCAGCTTAAAATCTTCGAAAATCCTACAAAACTCTTTGAAATCCCTTAAAATCTTTGAAATCTCTTGAACTTTTTAAAAATCTTTTAAAATTCCGTGAATTCATTGAAGTTTTTGGAAATAATTGTAATAATCCAATAAAATGGATAGAAACATTTGAAACCTCTTTGATATAAACTAAATTACAGTTATTCATCAAAGTTATCTAAGAAAAAGATCGTTCAAATCCGTACAAATCTTCGGAGATACAATAAAATCCTTTAAATTTTTTGAAATGGTTTGAAATGCCGTAAAAATCATAGAATCGCTGGAAATCCCTTGAAATTTAATTTAATTTACTTTATTTTCCAAAACTATCTAGAAATTCCTTACAATCGTGCTGAGAATATTTTAAAATCTTACAAAATTGTTCAAAATCCTTCACCGAGATCTCGGTGCATTTCGTTGTTTCCAACGTTCTGGAAGTATGCTTCTCAAGTGCCAGGCGTAACCCATCGCACAGCGAATTACGCGGACCTCTTTGCACATCAAAGTGAACCTCAACCACTCTGCCATCCGGCAGTCTCTCCTAGGTAGGCTGTGGAGAGGGACGGCCAGGTTAGAGAGGACAGAACGGTCCCTCTGAGTTCATCATTTGGATGCACAGATTAAGTAAGTGTATGTGTGTATGTGTGTTCATTACCCGAAATTGACAAGCGACTACCGAGCGAGAGTCCCATCGACATGGAGCCTCTTGCTTGGAAGTTAACTCCTTTTTTGAGAAAAGCTACAGTTTAAGTTGGGTTCCGAACCACCAAAGTTCCGATAGAAGTACATAGAAAAATTTCCATTGGTACCGGCACAGGGATCGAACCCCGGGCCTCCTGCTCGGAAGCCTGACTATTATAAGGTAAAGAAATTTTTAATCTGGAAGAGGAAGATCTGTATTTACTTCTACGGATATAGATTTAGAATGAATTTATTTTTATTTAATTACAGATTTTTATTATATGTCTGACTTCTGTATTATATTGTATCAAAAAGAAGAGCTATGCCCCCTATTCAGATTGCGAATTTCTCCAAGGGTGAATTGAATGCAAAAGGACTGGCGCCTCTAATTTAGTGGCTCAGATTGTAAAAGTGGAGGAGCCAAACACTGCTGTGGATAAATCATTCGCTTTTCTCTATTCGCTTCTTTGCATCCGATCTACTGATAAACGAAATCCTTACACGTGCTACATTCTCATTATTCATGAGACTCGTTCGACTACTGAATTTCGAGAGATTTATAATCCTTAATTAAAAGCCTTGATTGGGCTACTTAAAAAAAGAGCCGTTAAAAACGTTGCCTGACTCAAGAATGAATTAGATTTGGAGAAAGAGAAAATTTAGAAACAAAAAATTATTCCTCAAAAATGAATTTTCAAACTAGTAGCGGTTGAAATTGAACAATTCCGAACTCTGTGTACAAATACAGATTGTAGAATTATTTTATTTTTATTTTAAGCTAAAAGCTACGAAATTGTAAAATCTTAAATTGAAAGACTTTGTAGTCAGTTTCAAGTTTGAAGTATTCAAAATTAATATACATAGTTTCACATTTAAATATATTAAAATAAAAAAATCGTTTATTCCCGTAGAATCAAATGCTGCTTTTTTTAACTGAAAATTTAACTTCTCCATTTTTTATTGAAAATTTATCTTATTTAGTTAAAATTCAACTATTTGGTTAAAAATGCATGTATTCTCTTAAAAACTCGTCCTTTTTGGTAAAAATTAATCTTCTTGTTCAACATTTTAATATCTGGTGGAAAATTTATGTATTTTGTTGAAAATGCAACTTTTTAGGTCGGAAAATGCGTTTTTCTTTGGCTAAAAATGAATTCTTCAAACTGAAAATTTGACATTTTGTTGAAAGTAAATTCAACTGTTAGGTAGAAAATGATCTTTTTTGTTGAAAATTCATATAATCGGGTTGAAAATTCAACTGTTTTGTAGAAAATTTGTCTTTTCGGTTGGAAATTATAAAAGTTTGGTAGAAAATTTAAATTTGTTGTAGAAAATTCGTTTTTTTGATTGGAAATTAATTTTTCAATGAAAATTAAACTATTCCATTTTTGCTTAAACATTTTTTTAGTTTAAAAATTCAACTATTTGGTTATAAAATTATGTGATTTGTTAAATTATCGTCTTTCTTGGTAGAAAATTAAATTTCTTCTTTGAAAATTCAACTATTTGGTTATAAGTTTGGCTAGTTGTCCCGAATATATTCTGGATAGACGGGACGACTCGTTCATTCCCCTTTCCTGCTCCGCCAATTTTCCGGGACTAGACTCAGGCTAAAAATTGGTATATTTTGTTGAAAATTCGTTTTTTTTTCTAGAAAATTAATCTTCTTGGCTGAAAAATCAACTGTTTGGTTGAAAATGTATGTATTTTGTTGAGAATTCGTGTTTTCAGTAGGAAATTAATTTTCTTTGTTGAAGATTCACCTTCTTGGTTGAAAATTCATCTTTTTCTTCAATTCATCTGTTTTTTATTTGGAATAAAAATCTTTTCTTGGTTAAAATATTAACTATAACCATTAGGATTTTACCACTACCCCCCACAAATGAATTCATAAAAATAATTTAATCGGCAAAAGATAAGTAAGATATGGGGTTTAAAAACTTGCGGACTCTAATGAAGGGGGGTACGTGGTTCAAAATATCAAAAAACAAAACTTAGCGTAATTTATGCACGTGCCCTAACCTGGAACCTCTCGGGGGTAAGTTATAGTTTACCAGAGGTCCAGAGGATTAGAATGGATGTTAAGATATTATCCCACGCGTACTTTGAATTGTAAGATTTGTAAGAGTAATGAATATAAAAGTCGATTGGAATCAACTCGTCGTTTATCGAAAGCCTCGGATATTTCGAGTATATTACTCACCAGGACAAGAAAGGCTTCGTCATGAAACATGAAACGTGATACTTGCAAATCGAAACACGTGTGTTTATACTTATCGAGCACTAAAGTCCCATGCGACTCTTATGTTGTTTGAATATTGCAGCGGAAAGGGTTATTTGTGCGTATAGTTCTGGTTGCCCAGGGACTCTTTGGTCCTTGATTTATCAGTTATATTATTTTAAGAATTACCAATAAATGGCTTATGATGGTCAAGTAGAATAAAAAATCTATATTGATTCAAAAAATAATATATTGGCGACGTTTGGGTCATAAATAGACCCCTTTCAAGCCTCATTGTAGAGCAGGATCCATTATCAGAAGTGAAAATATGTCAGTTAAAGCTAAAAGAACAATATATAATTCTAGATTTATAGCGACTGTAAAATTAACGTGATTTGCATGAAATACCTGCGCAATATATGCGGTAAAACGCTAATGGACCAAGTCAGTAACGAGAGAATACTTAAAGAATGTGTTGTGCAAGAGACACTGTTTCACAAGAGTGAAAGAAATTTGTTGAGATGGTTTGGGCATGTTGAGAGAATGAAAGATGAACGACTGATGGAACAAGTATATCGAGTTAAAGTAAATGGCAGCGTACCCAGAGGCAGACCGCGGAATGAATGGTTGGAATATTCAATTAAGACCCTGGTTCGACGAGATATAAGAAGCCATAGAAACACAAGAACTTGTATGAAAAAATGTATAGACGTGAAGGAAACTAGAGAGGTATGCCAGGATAGGAAAGTGTGGCGACAAATAGTTTATAAGAAATGCATGATGAAGAGTGTTACTGGAGTGAATGATCCCTGAAGCGAAAGACCTTCGGTACTAATTGCCCCGAGTGGCGAGCTTTACCTAATTGCTTTGTAAAGCTCTTCACCTGGGGTGATCGCTAGAGAGATTGATCAGCGACGTGAGTCGGAGCTGTGTTGCGTAACGAACGTGTTATTTAAATAAACAACACGGGAATTCTAGATCAATCTAAAGATCTATACCCCCTCCCCATTACCGCCTCCTACAATTTCCTTCTATGAATAATAAAATAATGTGAAATAATAAAAAGTGATAAAAAATATGTTTTAAATTGAAAATGAAGAGTAAGAAACTGCAATATAATAAATTAGATTAGAAATACTTACATTATAAATCAATAAACAGTGAGAGTCGTATATTAACACAAAAGGTGTAATTTAAACTTTAGTTTAAACAATGTGATCTATGGAAAAAACGTTGAGTGTCTCTATTATCATTGCCAAAAAATGTTACATGAATTTCTAAACACAATACTGCTAAAATGGTAAGTTATTATTAACATTAAACCTTTTTTTTATATTTACTTAACCTTATTCACATAACTGTAAAACTTAGTTATATTTTAATTATAATTTAACCATTTTCAGACTAATCGGAGAGTCATTTTAGAGATGTTTATCTCTTCTCTATCAATTTTTTGGTATTGACTAATAATTGTGATTTCAAGTAGATACACTCTTTATGTTTCAATATACGACTCTCACTGTTTATTTATTCAGAATGTAAGTACACTGAAAGTAGCCTGAAAAGGGCCTATTTATGACCGAAACGTCGCCAATATATTATTTTTCAAGTCAATATTGATTTTTTTATTTTACTTGACAATCAAAACCCATTTATGGGTAATTATTTAATCTATGAAAGGTCGAAGCTATAGAAAAATATCTATTATTTAATGTGCTAGAACATTCTGCGCGCAATGGGCGCTTTAAATGCCTTTTCTCTAAGAAAAAAAAAATCGGTTTATTTTCCAGGAAAGTGACATGATTAGAGCATATTGTATATGATTTACAGAAGTTTCTTGAATTATAGCGAGAAAATTCTAGTAAATTTAATATGAATGACGCAATTTCTTTATTTACATTCAATTCTTTAAAACTGTCAGATTATTTTTCTTATAAACAAAATATGACTTGTCGCGTGTGACATAATGCAAAACTGTACTTTCAATATTTTTTAATTATTTAAAAACATAAAAAGTATGTTTTTGAAGTACTTCCGTATGAACTATTCATCAAGGCAGAATTAAATTCGACTGTTTGAATTAGATTCGAATTTTCTATAAGCAGAGCTGTCACGCAGTCATCCAAGGTTTAAACACTATTGAATTTAAGTCTGTACCTATTTTGGAATGTTCTTGAATTCTTTGGAATTTCATTGAAATCCACTGAATTCTATGGATCTATTTTATATTTGTAATTTTTAAAAATTTACTTTTAAGGCTTTCAAATTCACCTTGAAATTTTTTTAATTTTACCAGATTATTATTCAATAATTCCATTCACTCCTATTCATCTGAATTCAATGGAATTTTTATGGATTTTAAAAATTTCGGTCCATTTACTTGAATTATTTTTAATTCATATTGAATTCCTATGCATTTCATCAAAGTCTCTTGAATTGCATTGAATTATTTTGAATGAACTTTAATTTTACTGAAATCAGTGGAATATTTTGGATTTTTCAATTAATTTGAATTCAGCTGCAATTTACCACGAATTAGCATTAATTTATCCTAAATTCTTAAAAATTCTTTGGAATTCTCTTGAATTTGCCCTGAATTCTGTCCACTCTTATTTCACTTAATTTCCTTAAATTCCCTTAAATTTCCTTACATTCTTTTAAACTCAGTTCAATTTGACTGAAAGAAATAGAATTTTTAAAATTTTTAAAAATTTTTTTATTTGTTTTGAATTCTTATGAATTTTTCCTGAATTCATTGAAGTTCACCTATAATTCTTATAAACTTCATCGAATTCCTTCGTATACTTTTTAATTCAAAGAAACATTTGTCACATTATAAATGTATATTAATAATTTTGAGTCACGTTTTTGGTTAGAAATTAGTCACTTTTGGTCACTTTTTCGGTTAAAATTGATAATTTTTTCACTTTTTGAGGATTCATAGTCCCGGACAGAAACCCTTATAGCTTCGGTCGGATGTCCATCCATCCGTCTGTCCGTCCGTCAATATGAACATAGGGCCCAAAACTGGCATAGGGCCCAAATCGGACATAGGGCCCAACATTGGAAAGAACCAAAATTCGAAATAGGGCCCAAACTTGACATAGTGTCGAAAATTGACATGGGGCCCAAATTCAACATAGGGCTCAAAATTGATATAGAGCCCAAAACTGATATAGGGTCCAACATTGATATAGGGCTCAAAACTGATGAATGGCCAAAAACTGACATGGGGCGAAAATTCGATATAGGGCCCAAAATTGATACAGAGCCCAAAACTGATATAGGGCCAAAAATTGACATAGGGTCAAAAATTGATATAGATCCCAAAATTGACATAGGGCCCAAAACTGTGATAAGGCCCAAAATTGACATAGGGCTATAGTTTACGAAAGCGTTTTTTGTAAGCGCATTACGCCTACTTTGTCTCATTTTTTCAAGTTAAATTATGATGTGTGTATAAGGTTTAATTTACCATATTTTCTAAAGTTCTTTGTCACATGAATATATATTTTTTAAATTTTGATATAGAAATTTTATTTTTTAAATTTAAGGGTAAGAAAAATGTAACAATCATTTGCATGGTGAAACTGAGCAAAATTCAAGATCTATAATGTAAAATTTTATTTCATCAAGCCAGACGTATACAAAAGTATTTCAATTTATATTTGACATGACCAAAAGTAGGGGAACATGAGGCAAAACGGGTTAGGATTTTTTTCTCATACTAAAATACTTTTTTTCCGCTTTCAACACTATAGGTGCCTTAAAAGACTAACAATGTATTAAAAAAAAATTTTCGCACTGAAAAATTGCCATGTTCTACTTTTTTTTATTGATTTTTGAAAAAAAGTTTTTCGTCCCGTTTTGTCCCTTAAATGGGGAAAAACAGGACGCTTTGTTAAATAAGAAATAAAAATGTATTATGAACAAAATTAATTAAAGAAGGCTAAACAAATAAGTAGTACAGTGACAAGAACTTGCTGTAACAAGTTTTATTCTTCATTTTTTATATGAAAATGACCAAAATCAGGCCTCACAAAATACTCAAACATGAATTTCGTCTTCGTCCTCACTGTCACCTCGATCAAAAAATCGTGACAGTACAAAAAATCGCGACCTGCAATTTCTGCATTCGGCAGAAATCGAAAGCAATGTGTGCTCTACTACATCGCACGTGGTGTCTCGGTTTGCCCCTGCCCATTCTGCCCCCAAAGTACTTTTTCCAATATGACTCCCAAAAATCGCGATAATACTTCCAATAAAAAACGCCTCAACGCAAAAGAAGGGCGCAATTTTAATTAAAAAACATTTATATTACTTAAGTATAGTTGAAAATCAGTCAAAATTATAACTGTGCACGAAAACGATCCATGCATCTCATAACTTGGAAAATAACAACAAAATTATAACAAATTGACATGGGAAATTTCGGGAACGATTTCAATTGCCCCATGTTCCCTTAACTTTATTGTTAAATAGCAGTTCAAAAGTGTGTTTGTACAATAAATACAAAATAGCCATTTTTTTCTAAATTTTAATTGAATTATTTTAATTAAAATTATTATTTTTTAAAACAAAAACTTACCACAAACGGTTATTTTTGCTTATTCTATTAAAAATTTGAGCTTTTTCGCATCTTGATCCTGTTATATGAAGAATTTCAGTTTAAAACCCGATAATTAAGAGTAACAGCAATTATTTTGTACAATAAAGGTTGGAAATAGTGTAAATAATTTATTTAAAAAGTTTAGCATTTTCACACTTTGGAGATGTCAAAATAACGAACATTTATAACTGGTTGGTTTTGGGAAGTCATTCAATTTACAGAAGTCGAGAATTAGATACTTTTGTCAGTAAATTTGCAATTAATAACATTTTTGGTAAAGAAAATTTAATTTGAAAAATACTTCAAGTTTATTGCTGTCGAATGAGGAAGTCAAATTCAACTTAGTCGTATCAAATTTTCAATCCTCACAATAATAATTGTTGAACAATTTTTAAAATCGGTATTTTAGGGATTTCAGGATGCTAAAAAAAATAACCGGAACTAATGTTAAATTTACAGGGTGATTCGATGAAGGATTCATTTAAATGGTAACTCTCAGATTTTCCCGTTTATCTTCATGACAAATTTAGTTTCTAAAAAATTTCATTAATGAATATTGAATTTTTGTCAGTTTTATCATGCATATAAATGTGAAATTCTTCTTGACCTTTCAACTGAAAATAAATTCTTAATCATGATTGTAAATTTGACGACATATCTTTGAGTTTTTCAAATCACCCGATTGGCATTATGGGAAAGTGACAACAATATACTGTAGCTTGGATTTGTGCACGGTTTCAGATATTCCTCGCAGTGGCCGCAACCTGATGCAACTGACGCGCTGAGAGTGCGGCCCTCATGCTGTTCGTCACGCTTGACTAAGCACCGCCTCTCTCTCGGATCTGCGGCTCCCCTCATCACCAAAATTGCCGAGGACAGCAATTCTAGGAATACACAAATTAATTTTTGAAATCTATAGCAGGGTGTTCTGCGGAGACTTAACATAAAATTCCTGTACATTTCTTGTACAATTCCCACAGGCTTTTTGCAAATTCCCGTAAAAATTGAATTATAAAATTTCTTTCTTATATAAATAAGTTTCGTGACAACGTATTATTTTCCTCAAAAATATGGCAAATATTGGACCAAAAAATAAAAAATAAATAAAATATATATAT
>CAKNYM010053729.1:549210-587877 GCA_932195095.1 Andricus curvator | reverse complement strand
GACTTCATATACATTTGTATTAAATTTAATACAGATTTTTCCAACAGTGTACATATGCATAGTATTTTTGTTGCTCTAGAACTTAATTTATTCAAGTTATTCAAGTTTTTAATCGATTTTTGGAAATTTTTGATAAAATTGGATGTTCAAATTAGCGAACAGGTTTGTTACAACTTGTTACCACACATATATTGCTGCACAATGCAGAAGGTTTAATTAAAATAGGTGGATTGCCGTCAGGTTCTGAGGAAACCTTACTTGCCTCCTCTAGAAGCCGAAACTCGTGTATCGAATAATATTTTTCTTTACAAATTAAAATGCAGAACCTGAGATTGCCTACCATTTACAGATATCGAATATAACCTCACTGACCCACCATGATTGACGTAACAACTAAAAACTGCTACAACGACAAATGACTAACCCAACCGCACCCAGCACGATGTTCACATAGTGAGAAAAATGTTTTGCTAACCATGAAGAGCATTTGGCTCACCGATGTTGGGGATTTTGTTCATCGCTTCGCGCGCGATGCGGAATCGACCATTTTCGATGTCTGTAAACGGTGGCTAAACGAGGGTCTTGCATGTATGTACAAAGAAAAATTGGGGTTTTTCGTAAAATCCACATTCCGTGTTTTCAAAATTCAGCCAGGAAGATAAAGTTGAATTCAATGAAAAAAACCCTCTTCCTTTATTTTATCCAATATTTTTTTAAATTCTAGGTTACATAAAGAAGAAATTCTGTAAGTTTTATGTAGGCCAAATCATTTTTGCGGCCACGAGAATTTTTTTATTTTTCTCACGAAGGATACAATATATCATGAAAGAGTTAAGGGTATTTTCTGTAGAACTTTTTAAGATGAAGAAATTTTTTTCATAGCATTTTGTCGAATCTGTCTTCTTTTGGAAGAAAAAAAAGAAAATTCAATTTAAAAAAATCTCTTGATCAGAAAGATAGTTCGACTGCATGAAACTTACAAGGTGTTTTCGTCATTCGAGTACCAATACAGTAAAACAAATTTTCACAGCACGTCTGCGTAAAGTTCGATTTTCCGTGCCTCCGTAGACTCTGGAAAGTTGCCGATTTCTGAGCTTCTCACTTTACACCTCTAGAGGTTGTAAAGTAGCCAAAGGAACAATGTAATGAGAAGTATAGAAAATATGATTTACATTGATCGTCGTTTTCTAACCTCATTCTGTTACACGAAGTAAAGCACAATGAAAACTAAAACCTAAACACTCTAAATGCGATTGGAGACTACATTATAACATGATCCAATTCACACCAGGTCTATCCACGCGCAAGTAAATAAATAAACAAATTCACTTATTTATTGAGAATCTCACTCCGAAAATCGAACTTTTTCCTTAGACTCGCTGTGAAAAGTATTGTACTTGACAAGTGTGAGAAGCAGGCAATCCCCGATTCGTGTGATGCCATCACTCGCCTTCGGCTCGTGACGCCAACTTCACACTCATCGGGAATTGCCTACTTTCCACACTTGTCAAGTAAATAGCTATTACCCAAAAAAAAGTTTGGGTTTTTGAGACACACAGTTAATCCGGGAGTTATTTTTTATCTGAAGAAATTAACAACATGTAAAGTTGTGAATGTTGTGAATCCGCCTCTCGATACAAATTATCCGACGTAGGATAATTGTAGTTGTCAATTGTTTGCAACTTTTTTATCCAAAAAATTTCTCTGGGATTTACTGTGCAATTAACCTCACCACAGATAGAAAAGAAAACAACCCTACAATTTCAAATACTCATAACTTTGCGAAAATGATTTTTTTTGCTCCCAAAGTTAAAAGACGTGTCGTCTGAGTGCCTTTGGAAAACAAAACATTTCGGGTGCGAAAGATTCTGTGATTTGAAGTTGCACTGTCTGTATGATTTTGAAATGGATTTGGTCAGGAGTTACTACAGAAGGTAAAGAAGGTTTTTCGTATCGCGTTACTTTTTTTTCTACCGTAATGATCTACGGACCATTATGACCATTAAGGCCAATAGTAACCAACTCAGGAAATCCTATCATAATTACAAGAAATCCTATTGTAACTACTTCCTATCGTGCTGTAATTCTAGAAGACCAAGATCGTATTTTCGCTCTAGAACAATTAGTTATCATAATCTGAACATTGTAAACATGCGTTTTTATTTTCCGGAAATGAAATTTGACACTGAATGTCGGATATTGACACTGGAACCGGTAAACGAGTAATGCACCTCCACGCACACGCATATCGGGACAATGTAAGGGAAAGAGGAGAGAATCGAGTCGGTGAGTTCAGTACTAGGCTCGCGCGCGTGCCGCAAGGGTGGTTGGTGGTTGCTGGTTCACAGCCAGACACACCAAAAAAGTGCTGTGACTACTTCCTGCCACACGACACGCTTCTCCCGGCGTGTCCTATGCGGCGGGGATGATTTATATCAAATTAAACGGTGCATATCATCATATTACGAGTGTAGTGCCTCAGTTCACCATATCAAAGTTCCGACGTGGTTAACATTGGTTAACATTGTTTGACCGGGTGATTATAGTTTCAGGAAGTGTCATTCTTCCCAGGTAAAAAGTGGTCACATTACTTGTTTCCTAATTAAAGGGGAAAAAATTACGAAATTTATTGAAGCAATTTTTCACTAACAATAAGCACACGTATGAACTGAGAAAAACTACTTTTTTCTGATACTCGATCTTTTCTCATCAGATAGGATTGTTCCTTAATTCAGCTAAGATTTTTCCAAGATTTGAATCTTAGATGGTTTGTTATGAAAACTTATGAGGTTCCATATTTGTTTTTATAATCCAGAAAATAAAGAAAAGTTTAAAAATTTTAGTTTTGGGTGGTATGCTGCCGAATTGTTTGAAAAGTATTGTAAACATAGCCGAATGATATACGTGTAATCATATAATCTTAGAAACAATTTTCGGTTAGATTGCAGAATAGGGGCGTCACCTCTGTTTTGGCTGGAAAAAATTTTTTCTCCAGCAACAAACTATTGGAATGTGTAATTGAACGATAAATGAAGCGATTTGATCAGGAAAACGTTCAAAATTATTGTTACTTTTGTTACTACGATGTCTCAAATATGGGTCTGTCACGATATCGGAATTATCATATTTAACTTAAAGTTTAGGTGTTTTTAAACATCCGTACGGCCAGAAACGCTGTAAATAATTGAAATCGAATTGTTTTTAATTAATCAAAATACATTTGGATATTTTTTTATGCCGACATAAGCTATTATGTAAATAATTCTGCAATTGCACCCAATTTTCCCGTATTTTGACAGTTCGGAACCAGTTTAAAAAAAATTGGCTCGGTTATTGATATTTTGTGAACATCTTAACTCGAAAAATTGTGAGCTTACGGCTAGAAGATCTGCCCTCAGTTTTTGTTCAAAGTTCACTTTTCTCCTCGTTTTTCTCTTTTAACTTCACCGAGAAAAATGTCCAGTTGAATTAACAAACTTCGTGTTGTTTCAACAAAAGATTTGTTGAAAAAACCAAATTTTTTTTGGGAAAACAAAAATGTTGTTGTTTCTATAGCAACCAAATTTTATTGTCAAAACCTTTTTTCGCAGTGATTCTATCTTTTAAAATTCTCAGGAAAGATATCGCATAATATGAAATTAGCCAGTGTTTAATAAATTGAACATGTTTTTAAGAAGGCCGTCTCTACGTGTGCCGAAATTTGTGTACAAATAGCCGGATTTTTTCGGTACGAATAGGGGGAGCAGGAAAAGGGGCTATTCGTACCAAAATTTCGGTACGAATAGCCGGATTATTGTGTAGACACACCCATATTTGTTCTGAAATTTTGGTACACGCAGATACTTCCTTTTAAAAATTCCTGATTGAAGATGAAAAAACAGAATATTCAAACAAAATGAAATACACTTGATTTTAATTCCTTCAAGAAATAAACCGTCGTATTTTTATTTCAGAAACTTAAAAAAAATTATTCCCAACCAGAAATTGTATCTATAAAGCAGTAAAAACAAATAAAAATTAATGGTCTTCTTATACGCATGCCAACGTGATTATATCCATGTGGGCACGTTCCGCAGCCAAATTTCTCTCGCGTGAGCTATACTGGAAAGAAAGATTTGCATCTGGATTCCTGAGGTCGTTTGTTTTCTTTTGGCCTCGAAATCGCGTAACGTGTCCTGGTCTCCATAAGTTGTCTCGAGACATCTTTATCATTAAAAGTGGCGAAGAAAGTACGAGATGATACCAAATTTAGCAATTGGAAATCAGCTCATGCAATATTGCGGTTTCGTAATTAATGTGACAGAGTCCGAAAAAGTATTATAGGAAATGCAATATTGCATTAATATTGGCAAAAGTATAGGTAAAAACATTGGGTTAAACATTGATCCCAATGATTTACCAATGCTTTTCTGTATTTTAATTTGAATACTTTATTTTCTTTAATACTTTTTCGTAAGGGTCTATAAATTCGGTGCAAATTTAGATTAGCATGCGAGTGTTAGATATGAGATCTGAAGAACGAAATTTTGGCCTATCTGGGATGGTTGATATTATTATATTCTAAAGGTGCACTGTACAAAATTTATTCTGGAACTTTTCATTAAATGTATTGGAGGTTTATTTCCGAGACGTATGGTAACGTTCCACACATGATATTGTAGTTTTCAAATGCTAGTAATGTAATATTGCCACACATGTAAAGCAATCTTGCGGACGAAAGTTTAAAAAAATCGAAATTCGCAGGCACGGAGAATCGAACCCTAACCGCCAAGCTCTAAGTCGAATGCGTTACAGACTGGACCAGCAAGGCACAATTATTCTCACCTTATTAAAATAGCGGGTCACTTATCCGCTAGACAGGCTGAAGTGAGTGTAAGGCAAAGTTACAATACCGGTATTGTAAAGTGAAATTGCAATACTTGTATGGTAAACCGCGCGTATTCTTCAAAATTGCAATACACGTATTGCTATGTCAATCTTGAATACCGGTATTGCAATTTGGCCTTACACTCGTATAGTAAAAGTGTGGTAAAATCCCAAACATTTTTAACAGTGTAAAACAAAGATTGACCCTTACTGACCATCTAACATCTGGTTCTCAAAACAATGAGCCATCAATCTGGATATAAACGATCTTAAATTATACATACATTTTTTGATAAAATTATCTGTTGATAGTGTTTTTACACTACAGGAAGGGGTCCGAAAGTTTAAAAGAGAAACATTAATTATTTTTGAATTTTCTAAAATAATAGCATACTTGATTTCTTCCGGGATGAGATTAATTTAGACAAATATTTTAGCCTTGACTGATACAGTTTTACTAATGATTTATGTTCAATTATTGCGGATTGGGAGACTTAACGACTGTTTCGCAAAAAGCGTTTCTTCCACACCTTTCATCCTTTCTTCCTTTCTTCCGCCACTCTTAAGGAATTGAGGCGGTTATTAATTATCCGTTTAGGACCTTCTCACAGTTTTTCTTTCTCTTGGGCTGGTCGCCTGGGGCAATATCTTTCCAGAAACGCGAATCGATCCATCATAGAACGCAATATATTTTTGACTTAGTTGGCGGTTTGACCTCTTTCGAAAAATATTTTTCTTCGTTAAGCGCACATTATGAATGCCGCCTGGGGTTTGTTCCACTAATATACCTTCCACGGTCGTATTAAAAAATTTTTTTTTTTCATTTCAAGGGTGGAACTGAGATTGAAAATCATTTGGGTAAAGTCAAATTGAATTTCCTAGGTATACATATATTTGACACCCTGCAATTTAAAAAGTGTGATTATGCATACTTCTATCAAAACCATTAAAGTAAAAGGTTGTTGACCTTGAGAGGATTTAACACTCGATATCTGTCTTTGTAGAGAAAAACTGATCTTCCGGCTTGTTTTTCGTTTCATCTCACTTGACCTCTGGCTGGAAATGCTTAACGCATTGGCGTTAATTTGTTAGCTCTCGACTGTTTAGCCGGTTTAGCTGATGTTAGTTTGGCTGGCGTGCTTCGCGCACATATTTAACAGGCAACGCATTAAGCACACTTAAAGTGATCTATGTCCCGGCATTCGTTTCAGGCATTATTACCAGAGTAAAGACTCATACTCTCTTTGTCTCTCCTCTACAATAAAGTCTCTTCTTCAGGTCGATTTCAGTAGTGGGAAGAAAAATACGTCATAAGATTCTTGCTCGTTAACATTCTTCTCCTTCATCAATTAGGCCCTGTTTTTACTCCTCTTTAAGTAGAATACTAATTAGACTCCTTGCTTTGATTTTTGGCGAAACGAAATTATACTGAAAATTTATATACCTCTATATTAAAAGTGCATTATTCACACATAAATATTAATTTCTTTCTTGGTGGTCTGAAAATGTTCGATCCCTTTTTTACATTCATTTTTAAAAGCTTTAGTTAAAAAGTTTTTTTTAAAAGGGACTCTACCTTTTATTGCTTACCAGGAAACTAGCTTCTTTCTCTCATCTGCCCTTCTCTTGTCGACTTTCCCACACTCCAAGTTGATATCAGTGACAACGTTATATACCTAATGAGACGCATAAACAATGGTTAACCGCCTATATCCTTCCTTTTCTCCATGCTATCCTACCTTCCTTCTATTCTGAATCCCGCGGTAGGTCGGAGGTAAAAGCAGCAGCACTTTATGGGGCTCATAAAGCGATAAAGACATTCGTACAAACGTGGGAGACGTAGGGGAGAAAGTATTGGTTACCAGCTACTTTAGATACATCCGATACAGCCTAATTTATGTGGGCGTAAAAGAAAATCCTCGGTGGTGATGCTGGGTTTCGAATTACAGTCGCTACTTGATAAGAGCCCGCGTTTCTTTCTTTTATTATATTTATAGCATTTTCATTAAAAGAGCATGAAAATTTTGCATAAATGTACCACATGAGGCTTCAGTCAAGAGTAGTAATTAATCCAGTTAATTTATTTAAATTAAATTCCTTGCAATATGTGGAAGGACAGGATAATTCAAAGAATTTCTGTAATTACATTTTGCGGTTCTGTATCGACACTGTTACAAAATTTTCTGAAAGTTCAGTTACCTTCAGTTCCTTCATGGCGATTTATCTAATTTAAAATTCTTTTAGTTGAGATTGAGTCTCTATACTTAGAGACTTTCAAATATTTTTTCAGCTTCTGCCTCGATCTTTTTTAGTCTTATAAAAGCTTGCAAGCCTGGAGGTACAATAGCAAGTTTTCTTAAGTCTGTTGGATCCATGTTTAAGGAAAAGTGATCTTTTTTTAAATTATTCTCTTGGGAACAGTATGCTTGAATCTTGGGAGTTGTAAATTCCTGCAGCTTGTTTAGCCGGTTATAGCAACACATATGTGTGTGGAAAAGACGATTGTTTGGACTGTTACTATTACTGTTAATTTATACGAGCTACATTTCAAGGTTTATGTCACGAGAACGTTATCCAAGATTTACAACGTCTCGACGGGGGTTTCAAACGTTAAGGGTTGGGTACACAGTTTGTAGTGTGAAATAGTAGTCTATCTGCAGAGTGTAGTGTTTGTACATACAGTAGAGTGATAATGTTATCGGTCAGTTCACAATGTGAATCTTAATGGGAGAGGAAGGACTTCGAGAGTCCAGGATATCGCATGTCCCTAGAAATAACCGCATAACGTTGGAACGGTTGGAACTACAAAAGCAAGGAAGGTTAGGGATAGCTCTCCTAATTCACTTACCTTAGAGCAGCTTAATCGATGCACTTCACACCTTTCGTGTGTGTTCCCCTGTTCATTCTAAAACCAAATTGATCTTCAAGTGATTCTTCTACTTCCTTTTCGACCCTTCTGTACAATATTCGCGTTAATATTTTAGGTACGGTAATCTATTTGCTCCCGCTTTCTTGGGTATTGTTACAATGTTATTCTTTTCAAAATGATTTGGTAACACCCCCGACTCTAACATCTCGCAGATTAATTTGTATAGTTCATCCTGTGCTTTCTCCTCCATATCCTTTTAAAGTTCTGTATGCGTAGGTATGTTATATACTTCTGGTGCTTTGTTTTATTTTTAAATCCTCCAGTGCCCTATCATATTCGGCCCACAATATTGAATCCCCCTTGTCATCGCTATCACTACCTCTTCTATTAGCTTGTGCGTTTCGTCCCCTGCGCAATGATTTCCCACGTACCCCGCCCATCCGCTAACAATATCTGTAGATTCGGTTAGTATTTTTTCCTTTTCTTTCCAAAGTTTGTTGATTTTCACTCGTGCTTTGTCAGACTATCGTGTTATTTTCACGTACGTAGAATCTGTCTTTCTTTTTCCCAACTCATCCTCTACTTCTTTGCAGTTATTTGCTTCGCAATTCAATCTAGCTTTCCTACATCTTCTGTTCACTTCGTTTCTAGTTTATTATAAGGCGCCTTTCCTTCGTAAACCTTAGTGTTTCTATATTTCCTTCTCGTGTCCATTAATTCCAGTATTTCCTGACCTCTTCAGCAATTCTTACTAATCTTATCCTCGTACATACATCATTTATGATACTCCCCTACTTTTCCTGCGTTCCATTTCTTCCTCAGTTTTTCTTTCGAAACTATCCCATCTTCTCAATTTTATTATTTTTTTTTTTTTAATTTAAGAGTGCATCTTAGGATAACTGAATTGTGATTTTCGTTTATAACTACTCACTTGTGGTTTTTACAACCCTTCAATTGATTTGTAAACCTTTACTTCATTAGAATATACTCATTTTTTCTTTTTATTATTTTAATAGCCCCCCCCCCCCCCCCCCCACACACACACAAGAAGTTTCTACCCATAGACCGAGGCGATAGAGAGCTTTTTATTTTTACATTATTTTTACATTTTTACTATTGCCTACCAGTGAGATGTTCCCTGAAAAATAAATGATTATATATTATCAAATATCGAGAATTTTCGAAAAATTAATTTCTACTGATTACAAATTGTTTAGTTTTCAAGGGTTGTCTTTGAAAATGTAAATCCAAGTATAATACTTGGATAAACTTCCGAAAAACCCATACGTCCGATTAATTTGAAACTCTGTATACGTATGTACTTTGACGCGCTGATTACGAATATGATACTGAAAATACCCGCAAATTTTATTTTCATAGTGAAAAGCATGAAAAACCTATAAAAGTCATGGTTTTTCGAATTCATCTCGGTAAATACAAAAAATTTCGGAAAAGTTTTTAGATAAAAGTTATAGATCCAATCAAATAGTATATTATGCAACATGTGCGTAAAATGCGGTTTCACACACGCGATCACCACAAGTGGGTAAATCGTACGCACATGTTGCATATGATATTTTTTGACACAGTGTGCGTAAAAATGCGTTTTTACACACTCATATGAGTGCGTAAAACGTGCATATGAGTGCTTAAAAATAAGCCGTTTTACGCACTCTGAGAAAATCGCTATTGAAATGTAGTAAGTGTAACAGGGTTGACTTGCTGGAAAGGGGTAGGGGTTTGAACAACATTATTTCTGCGACCAGTTCCAGGGGTGAATCCCCCCCCCACGGGACGTAGGAAAGAGGTAGGGGTTTGAAAAACGTTATTTCTGTGACCGTTCACAGGGGTGCCTTCCCGCCCCGACGAGACGTTGGAAAGGGGGTATGGGCTTGACCAATATTATTTCTGTGACCAGTCACAGAAGGGCCTGTTCGGGCATGTTGCACTTACTACATTTCAATGGCGATTTTCTCATAAACTATCAATCTGAAAAATGTATATTTTGATTGCATCTACAAATTTTGTCTGAAAACTTTTCCGACGTTTTTTGTATTTATCGAGATAAATTCGAAAACCCATGGGTTTTCCATGGGTTTCACCATGCAACTCAAATTTCCGTGTATTTTCACTGTCGTATTCGTAATCAGCGTGTAAAAATACATAGGTATACAGAGTTTCAAATTAAACGGAGGTATTCGTTTTTCGGAAGAGCACTTCAATATTTTCTTTCTAATCCAAAGCAAAATTGATATTGAAACGATTTAGGCGCACTGGATGAATATCATATACATATTTCATTTATATCAGTCCTGAATTCTTTAATAATAATATCTTTTATTACCTTATTACTATCTCTTCTAGCAGAAGCTAACGAAACGATTTTTTGGACAGGAATCATTCATTATAACGAGCAGGTTATATGAAAAGATCATATATATTATATACGCTTCCCTGTGCAATGGGTGAAATTGATAAAGGAAGAAAGGAAAGAAAGTTTGAGGGAAGAGACGAAATTCGTTAGAACCCTGATGCTCACTAGTGTCCAGGGTGTCAAATCGAATTTGCTCCTTTTCCACCCGAGGAATCACGTCTGGCCTCCGAATCACAGACCTTTCAGCGAGGTCACCTTTACGCCTTTTTTTACGCGTCCCCTCTCGTATTATGTGCTATACACCTTCTTGAGGTCTCAAAGTCGCAGGTTAAATAAACTCCTTTAAAAGGGACCGCTGAGAGGTCTGAAGGAAAAGAGGGAAGACCTATAGGTTCGTAGGTAGATAAATGATGTGCTCTTCTGAACTTCTCTGATAGAGATATTAATCTTTCTCAGGATCCTACTCTCTCCCTCAGTTCGTATATGCTTTTATCTCTGTCTCTATCCTCTATCTTTGTTACTCCTTCTAACTTTGATAGTCTCTACTCTGCTGATCTACCCCCGCACTGACCCTACCTGCTTTTGCAATATCCTCCATTCATTTTCTATCTTCTTCTACCCTGTGTCTCCGTCTCACACTTCACTATGAAAAGTGGAATACCATATGTCCACGTCAGAGGGGAAGACTTGGGATTCGGTTATCGGGCAGCGAACTCGGTTCTCTCTCTCTCTCTTGCTCGAAGTCGAAATCTTCAAAAAAAAATACTGAAGGCCTATATAAGCCCTGCAGAGTTTAGAAACTTTGAAGAAGACGACTGCTGTCTTCTTCTTTAAAGTTTCTGAGGAGTGAATACTTTTCAACTCAGACAGGTTGTACAATTCAAGTTGCAGAATCTCTCTGTGACGAAATATCTTGTTTTATAGAGGCAATTAGGCGGCACATATTTTTTCGATACGAGACAAATATATTTCCTCGAAGTTAGGCGTATTTCAATTTAGCATTTTATAAGGAAGACATCCTGTGAGTTTTATGCGGGCTAAACCATTTTCGTGATCAGAAGACTTTTTTTCATAAAATCGAATTTTCGCATATTTCTCTTCTCGGAAACAAAGGAGGCTACAAAAAAATGTTAATATACAATTTTGCACCGCTAGAAAAGTTTAAAAAAAAACCTTTTGCTCTTTTCTGATCTCTTGCATCGTTTACGAGAAAAATTACAAAAAATTATATTTTCAGGAAAAAAATTCTTCCGGTCACAAAAATGGTTTATTCCGCATATATATAAAACTTATATGATGACTTCCTTATATATAATAAGCAGAAACTTAAAGAAAATATTACAAAACATAAAAAAGGTGAGTTATTCCAGAAAATCTTGTATTTTTTCTTCGAATTTGGAAAATATGAAAAAAAAATTCTGGAAAACACCAGCTTTTTATTTTTTGAAATATTTAAAAAAAATGTTTGCTTCTATCAGTTTTATGTGCAAACCGTTATGCTAACATTTTTTGTTTCTTCCTTTTTTTCCGAGAAAAACGCGAAAATTTGATTTTATGAAAAAAAATCTCGTCGCTACAAAAATGCTTTAGGCTGCATAATTACAGGATGTCTTCTTTATCAAAGATGTGCTTGAAGTTCTGAACTTTTAAATTAAAGAATTTTTGTACTGATGCATATTTTAAATTGTAGTTGGAACAATATTTATGGATAAAGTAGAATTGGGAAAAAATATTTCGTTCATTTGAACGTTCAGAACGTCAGTTATATTCATAAAAGACGAAATTCAAGAAAAAATGGTTTGAAGAAAAAATTAGTTTTTATTCAAAGTAAATAATTATGTGTGCAGCACAAAAAATGTGAAAATTACATAATAGCGGCTGATATCATTTTGAACAAAGCGCATTTTTTGTCATTTTCAACGAAAATGGTCAAAATTAGTTAGTAAAGCAATTGTATCAGTAGTAATAAACTAGTGATGCATAAGTATTACTATTCTAAAAAATGAATAAAATAGCAGCCATACGATTCTTGAAAAAGCCACATTTTTTGTAATTTTTTTTGACTGACCCGTGCAGAAATATAAATGTGGGCCTGGTAAGGCACTGACTAGTTTTACCTACTTCTGATGTGGCTCTAATTGGGTAAACTGGCAGGGGCCATACATGTTGTGTAAACGTTTTTTCAGATCATTGCCCTACTTAGGGTATACTTGTTAGGGTAACTTACGGTAACTCCTAAAGGGAAATTTTTAAAATTACAATAATAAAAACACAAACTACTTTTATAAAGGAAAATTTATTTTATTTAGTATTCTTCAACTGAAAATACAGATTAGATTAGAATTATTCAGTTTTATTTCCTTTTTCTGCATATTAATTAAGTTCTATTTCATCAAAAAAGAGAAAAAATGATTTGCAATATTCGAAAAGGCACGATTGTGTGCTAATTTATATATTTTTAATACTTAACTTCCATTCATTTAAAGAAATTTACCTGCTGGAAAACTGTCAAGATCAGCTGTCTCAATACTTTCACTGGATACATTTTGATGAAGTTCTTGTCTTGCTTGTTCTGGTCTTGTTCAAGCCAGTTTTAGAGTGTGTTTTCTTTTCTTATTCATTATGTCTTAGTGTATAAAATTTTTATAAAGAACTATACAGCCATTTTTTTAATTTTTCGGATTGTACTATTTATCCATCGCTAGTTTATTTTGAGTGATACAATTGCTTTACTAACGAATTTTGACAAAATTTCGTTAAAAATGACAAAAAATTCCATTTTTTCGAAATTATATGAGCCGTCATTTTGTTATTTTACAAGAATTGGTATTATGCGCCTGACTATTCACTTTTTAATAAAAAAAGGTATTTTAACCAAGTTCCACGTAATTTTCTCGGAAAATGCAAAAATATCACGTTTTTGCGAAAATTGGGATCGCCGCCATTTTAATTCTTCGCATAATTTTGAATTTTACATAAGGCCACTTTTTTTAGTCAATCAAAAGCTACCCTGCCTTATGTGGGCGGTAGATTAAAAAAAAATTTAGAGAGTTATATAACTTAGAAACTTTTGCTCAATTTTCCCTATAAAATTCACGGGAAAATTCAAGGCTCCTGCAAGACCTCTAAAGATTATCCAAATGAGATAACAATGGCAGGGTTCTTCTTCTCATCTAACCTCACGAAACTAGGGGATGGAACCCAAAATTTTGTAAAAAATGATGTACTAAACTTAATAAGGACCACCCTAGTGAACACGATCACTTGAAGACGGTTGCAGGTAAATTGATAAAACTCTTACATTTCTTTCATTTTATAATATTTAACAAAAAGGTTTTTTAAAGAAAACTTTTTTCATTCGCGAATCGATTGAACAATAATATTAATACATTTTATTGAAGAGTAATAAGTGATGGTCATTTGCGAGTATAATATTTGAACATTCAATTTTTTTTACAATGAAACTGTTTTCATTGTCATTAGTCAATGTTTATGTAGAAATAAAAAAGAATGCTTTATTCGAGATGAATTGAATGACTTAATGGTATTTTTTTATTTGTATGGTGAGTGGAGGGCACCGTCAGAGCATTCACTAATATTCTATTTAAAAATATTTTCATTAATAATTTTAAATAATGTAAAAAAATCAATAATGCAAAGTGGAAACACTGGAGATCGAATTCACAGCTAGCTTAATAAATGATGATAAAGGATGGACTTTTTAATGATCTGTACATTTCGTAAGATAATTGAGGGTCCGGATCAAACAACCCATACCGTCACTTTTCAGTAGAAATTTTTTTTTAACAATTTGATTATTAATTAAATAAAAATGACATATTGTTAAGGACATACGCGTTGTGTACAATCATATTCTTATATACTGTGCTTACAACTCGTCGGCGGCGAAGTAAAGCAGATAAAAAGCCGTAGAAAAACATTTGACTTGAACAGAGTACCGTTGATGGGGGGTGGATGGTGCGTTACGTGATGCAATGGTATCGAGGCAGGCAGGTGTGAGGAGGTCCGGGGCGTATATGATCACAGAAATAAATTCACACACATACACATACACATACACCATAACCATATGTGGAGGCGAGTATAAATGCGGTTAGGCGTGGGTACACACAAAAACATATAAATATACACGCACACGTGTCCGGGTCAGCTAGCGGGAACAATATAGAGTTCCATGGGGGTGCATGGTGTGCTAGGAAGCATTGGGGAAGGTGGGGACAGATCGATAGCATAAGGGGCCTCCAGACCTTATGGTGCTTACGCCCCCTCCTCCCCCTAACCTTACCCTTTCCCCCTTTTCCACAAATCTTCCTCCTCGTCCTTATATATACGGAATTAATTCATGCTTTCCTTCTATGGTGTTTCCGGCGCGTGCATTTCTGTCATGCCAAGAATTAATGGAGACCTAAATTTTCACAAATCTCAGAAATCTTATACAATTCTTATGCTAAGCTGGATAATTCTTGGCGATTTATAGTGACGAGTGAGCGTTACCGATTGTGGGGTGTCTCTAATTAATTGAGAGGTAAGCTTATCAAACGGTGAAAGTTAAAGGTACTTTTTTCTGAGAAGGCACATTCAGTGAAAAAATTGTATTGCTATCTGAATATTATTTGTTCGGTTGTTTATGCAGTGGGATCGATTCTACACAAATGAACTTTACACAGAAAATTTTACAACGTTAATTCTACACACTTAGTATATTTTAAATGATTTATTAATTAAATCCTGCATCTTATAAAACTCTACACTTTACACATGATAAGATTTATTAATATCTGTAAAACTTTACAAAAAATTTAGAAACTATAGGCTTAATACCGTACAATTCTACACAAAGTGAAAGTACTGAAAATAAATTATTTTAGGTTCAAACTTACTCTACGAAAAAACTCTTTACTCGTGAATTGAATCAATTTTTTAGTTTTACTTTGAAAAATATACTCTATAGAAATACATTTTATAGGAGTAAATTGTACACACAGCAATGCGAAACAGATGAAGAAGCCTTGTTTTACAAGACTTATCTTGTATAGAATTGCAGTAACTTGTTTACAGTTTTTCAAATTAAAATTATAGAAAATTATTCAATTGCCTTGTGTAGATTTTTTTAACAGATTTTATACATTTACAGTGCATTTTTACCTAAAATATAAGTTCTTTTTTTTAATTTTGCGTAAAATTTTGTTGTATTGAAACTGTGCAGGGATTTACAAGAATATATTTTAATAAAATGTGTAACGTTTTGCCGTGTACAATTGATGGTGTAGTTTTTCTGTGTAGAATCGATACCAATTGCTTATTTCTTAAATCAATTTTCTAAATATCAGGACACATGAAAATCGAACACTAAAAATTATTCAAAATATAAGAATAGAGTTTTCGAAAATAGATTGTTTGAAAATCTTAGATGTTTTTTTTTCTAAAATGAATTTCAAAACTTTTTTTATTGAAATTAAAGATTATCATGTTTTTTCAAAAAGAATTTATTGCAAATATTGTTGAATTTCTGAAAATACACAAAAAGGTCGTAAAATTATCTTCAGTGGATAATATTAAAATTTGTAGATACCGAAAAAATTCGGCTTGTCCTACCGAAATGTTGGTATACGTAGCCACGCCACAATTAAAATTGTAATTAGTCAATTAAGATGCACTGATATCTCCCGATTAATAAATCCAAAGATGATTGCATTTACTGGAAATATAACTATTTGGAATTATTTCAGCATGATAAAAGGATTTAATTTGTTTTCATTGGTAATGAGATTTTATGGAACCCATGAAATTGTTTTTTATTATGGCTGAATTATACTTTTTCTCAAAGTTTGTTTTTAGTTTTGGTTACTTTTTGGCATCTTTTTGATTCAAGACGAATTGATTGATTTAGCGGTAGTTTTTTATTTATAAAAAATGAGAAAGCTCATTTTTCTCTCAAGCTTAAGGTGGTTACAGCCCAATATATCGAAGGCATTTTTGTAAAGAATTGGATTTTTTCAATAGTCTGCATGGGGGATTTGCCGGTATATATCATGCCGGATGCAATTTTGAGTATGAATGAAAGTGTCATGTAAAGCTATATTCTGGAATCTTGATTGGAAAAGTTTTTTCAGAATAGTTTTTTCTCGTTTTGGGGAATAGTATTTTATCAATTTAGTTGCTCATTTGAGTTGATCTTTTGCGATGTTTGAGAAATGATCTGCACTTCCAATGGCGTGCTAAGGGTCTACTGCTCGGATATAGTGATTAAAGCGATACTTCCGGTGGCCGTTATCGAGCCACAAAGATAGCATCATGCCTCTCAATCACTGTCAACTCTCGAACCCTCCATAATGTAGTAGAAATCCCGCTAGAGTGTAAAAGGGTTACAACTTCTTATTAATTGCTCAAATGCTCGGCAATTAAAGAATCAAACATGGTTTTCTTCATCCCTTGTTTCTTTCTGGAATTTATATGGAATTTTACCCAGATAATTATACAAGCTTTTGATCTCTATGCAAACTTTTTTAATTTTATTGGTTAAGAAAAGTCAGGGATCTTTGAAAAAAATCTTGCAAAAGTCAGGGAATTTCTATAAAAGGCCGTTTAAAAAACTGTCAAGGATGAACAATTTTTAATTTTAATTTGTAATTTTTTCTTTTCTTTTCGACTTTTAACACAGAATCTGTTATATGTGTTAAAATTCTTACAAGATTAAGATTCTGGTTTTTGAATATTAATGGATAGGGCAAAATTAGGGAATTTTGAAAATGAAGTTTTGCAACCATCCTAATATTCTTGTTATTATGTAATTTATTTTCCTTATATTTCTATTTCTTTTCTTTGCAGATGCTTCCTCCTGACGATTATATTTTTGGTTAAAAGTTTTATTCTTTGGTTGAAATTTCAACAACTTTGTTAAAAAGTCATCCGTTTTTGTTGAAAATTCGTCTTTTTTTGTTTAAAAATGTCATCTGTTTTAGTAGAAATTTCATCGTCGAAAATTCATATTTTTTGGTTGAAAATTGATCTACTTGGTTAAAGTTTGAACCACTTTGTTAAAGAATCATTTGTTTTTGTTAAAGTTCCATCATTTTAGTTGAAAATTCGCTTTTTGTTGTTGTTGATATTTCCTGCCTTTTGTTTAAAAATGCAACTGTCTGGTTGAAAATTAACTTTTTGTTAAAAATATATATTTTCGGGTTCAAAATTCAACTTTTTTAGAGATAATTCGCTCTTTGTCTTTTTGGTTGGAAAATTTATAATTTTAGTGGAAAATTCATCTCTTTGGTTGAAAATTCGTTTATTTTGTTGTTAAAATTTATTTTTTACTGAAAATGTAACTTTTCCATTTTTTGTTGATAATTTATCTTTTTTAATTGGAAATTCAACTATTTCGGTAAAAATCCAACTACTTTGTTGAAGTTGTAAGTACTTTGTTAAAAAGACATCTTTCTTGGTCGAAAATTTAACTGTTTTGCTTAACATTCATCTATTTGGGCAGAAAATTCGTCCTTTTGGTTTGAAAATTAATCTTTCATTGTAGAAAAATCATCTGCTCTGGTTTAAATAAATAAATTAATCTGAAATTTCAAAATTTAAATCTGAAAGTGTTTTATTCCGTTTATAAAAGATTCTTTGTTAAAAATGCTACAAGGTTAAAATTCTGGCCTTCGGATATTAATGGTCAAGAAAAATGGAAAATTGGTCATGCAAAAATCAGGGAAAACTGGGGAAACTTCAAATAAATGATATCCTTTATTTAAAAGCGCCGAACCAATGAATGGAATTGTGCTTTTTACTATAATTAAAATCGAGATAACAAGTCGACGCGACGTCCCGGCAATTAAAGCAGCAATTACTAAATGACTGCAATCCAATTTCCCCTCTCGATCTTTTGAATATTCATGCTCATTTTAATTAGACAGAAAAAATGGTGGTGCTTGATGTACGTGCCTCTATTCAAGAGAGTGCAATTCATTTGAATTCCTGGAGTCTCATGTGATTGACCTATCCTGGTTTACGAGGATCTGGAGATTTCCGTACATCGTAAACCCAAGACTGGACGTGGAGTTTATCCCATGGCCAATCGTCGGGAGGCCATTAATCTATTTATGAGGTTATAATACACGTGACTCGTTCGCTTTGGGAGTGAGGGTATGGGAGTGCATTAAACGAGCATATATACTATCAACAGTCCAAGCCGCGGCCTTTATGGTATAGGAGTCGGAGTTGGAGGGTGGCTGCCGGGTGTCGAGCCTCATTAGACAGTATGGGACCCCATATATATTGAACACGGGCTACCCTGGGACCGAATGGGAGTACAGTGCACACGCTGAACCGGAAACTAACGATGTTACCGCCATTTTCAGACTCTTCGGAAACGACTCGCCGGACGCGAACCTTTCTCACGTCGTGAACCTAAAATCCCCTTAGTTCCGTAAAAGATCCTGTGAAAATGCATTGTTTTTACAAAAACTTAATAGGCTCAATACCTTCCCTTCAAACAAATTTCTAAATTGAAAAGAAACTTTTTTGGAAATATATAAAGGATCTTCTATTGCTGAGCGAGAAACGAGCCTCTAGAGGGAACTAATTTCGCCCAAATTAAAAAAAATGGTAAAAAACGTAAAAAAATATTATTTTAATTTTGATAATTATTTTTATATAAATAAGCAAAAAGTGGCGTAAAAATCGTAACGTAATACTTGAACGCACCTTTACAAGGAGAGGACCACCCTTGTGGATCACCGATTTTGATGCGCCCAGAAAAAAATTAATTGAACCAAAAAACTGTCTTCTTGGATATACATGAAATTTTGGTTAAATCAAACTAATTTTGGTAGATTCAACAAAATACTTGATTGACCCAACCAAATAGTTTGATTTACTTAGCCAAATACTCCATCTACCAAAAGATTTGGTTAAAGCAACCAACAAATTTTGTTGGGTCAACCAAGTATATAATTGTCTATGTAATAACTATATTGTATGGTTGAACCAAGAAAAATATTGTTGATTCAACCCAATCGTTTTCTGAGTATTGGACTAAAATAGGTGAAAGTATATTAGCAATAATCAAATTTGATCTTCAAATTCACAAGTTCGTATGATTTATTGGTGGAAAACTCACTTCGCGAGCAATTATTCAGGGTGTCCATCATGTGGGGAAAGCGGGGATTGCACGGGAAATTTATTGGTGCGGAAAATTTACGGGATTTTATTTTTGAAGTGAGAATTTTTTATTTTACATACATGGAGCAGGATGGAAATTTTCTCTGTCTTTTATCTACTATATTTTGACTAAATTTTCATCAAAAAGTACAAAGTGGCTTGGAAATGTTCAAACGATTCAGAGAGATAAAACATAAGGTCGATGATAAAAAATGGAAGTTTTTGTGAACAGAAATTGAAACTGAAAAGAAAGAAACTATTGAAAAAATACAAAGTTTATCTAGGTGTTTCTCAGAAAAGTATACTTTTTACCATTTTGTATAGTTATTTTCATACATGTACATTTTTATTCGGGAGGTTAGAACAGGCATTATAAAAGACGTTTTTGATATGTTGAGGACTTTTTGTTGATAAAAATTCGCTAAAAAATATTTGATATACCTAATAAAAAATGTAAATGCAGCAAATGGGCGGTTTGCTCACAGCGAGTGTGAAGGCACAGCACTCACCCTTCGGCTCGCGTCTTTGAGTTCGTGCTGGGTCTTCACACTCGCCGTCAGCACCCACCCGCGAGGCCTCGTATATCAAATAATATTTTTCTTTACAAATTACAATGACGCTGGATGGTACTAGTAGTACAGTGGTGAACAAAATATTTTGGTAATCATGGAGAGCATTTTGCTAACCTTTGAAAGCATTTTGCTTATAGATGCTAAGGATTTTAGTTATCGCGTCTGTAAAAGAAGGCCAAACGACGGTTTTGTATGCATGTGTAAAGAAAGTATAATTTTGTTTTGATACAAGTCTGTATTTTACAAATTTACTGCATTTACATTTTTTATTTTCTAGAGATATACAATTTTTTGTAGCAAATTATTATTAGCAGAAAGTCCTCAAATGTGTAAAAAAATCTCGTGTCATTGTCAAGGTCTTATCTGAAAATTGTTTGTTAAATAAAGGGATCTATTGAACTACTAGAATTTACAAAATGGCTGCTGGAATTGTACCGAAAATGTACGGGAATTTTATCGTAGGTCTCCACTGGAAACCCTATTATTGCAAATAAATGCATAATTTATCCATTTTTCATCATAAAAGTACAGTTTTTTGCAAAAAAAGTATTAATAAAACCTTAGGCCTTTTTAAACCAAAAAGAACCGTTTCTTCACGGAAAAGTATTCCTTGACACATTGTGCATTATATTTGGTTACAGTATTCCAGTAATTAATATTTTTAATTTTTATAGACATTCATTGTAAACAAATATTTTTTTAATCTATCTAGTAATACTTTTCTGTGAAGAGCCGGTGATTATAAGTTAAAAAGGGGTTAAATTGTGCATTTTTTTAGAGGTGTCCAAAAGTCAAGCCGGTTTGATTTACAGCTAGATCTTTTCCTATTTCGAAAAGTTCACTGTTCCGAGCGTGTCTAAATTTGTATTAAAAAAATTGAATAAATGAGTGGACGCCTCTAATTTTTTTATTATAACTGCTTATAAACATGACAGCTATGGGATTTCGATGTACTTTCACCTAATCGCGTCTCATCCAAATCGATGGGGTTTGGATACGATTGTACGAAGCTTTAAAAGACTAGTTTAATAGAAATTACTTTGATAGAAAATAAAGTTAATTAGGATCTTTAGAGTTAAAAAAACGAGAAAAAACAGAGTTCATTGAGGCGAGACACGATAAATCGATGACTACCGATTGCGGACGACAAATTGGCCGTTGATTATACGGCGGCGTACAAGTGGATGAGAGAACGAGTGAGACCTGGCATTCTCTTTGGATGGAAGAGAGGAAAGCTAATCGAGCGAAAAGCATAATTAATCACGACGAATTTGTCGTGATAAATGACGTAACTAGTTGTCCCCAGTGTCTGGAAACATAAACATCGTTAACATGCAGCAAATTGAGTACGTCTGCTATTCGCGGATGTTTCGCGAATGCAAACATTCGTATCTATTACACTCAATATTGAACTAGTGTTTCAAAATTTGCCTACATTTTTATGGTTAGTCACTTGTTTTTGTTACAAAGTATTCTTTAATAATTATTATTCTTAGTTATCTATTAATTAACCTTAATTAACTTCATGTTCAGATGTCTATAAAAGGTTGCTCAATTACTTTCGTCTTTCGTTCACAATTTTTCAACAGTGAGGCATCGTATAACGAAATTACCTCAGTTGAAAATGAGTAAGGACGCGTTTAGAGCCAGCCATAATTTCCGAATAGGTCATATAATGTACGCAGTTATCCAGAAAAAACTACTGCCTTGACTAAGGCGAGAAACCCACGTTGGCTATAATGAATATAGGAGGGGTTGGTTTTATGATAACTCTGAGAAAAGTTTTACTGACGTGTCTTATTTGAGTACCGCGTATTCGTTAGTAGGATTCTAGAACCCTGGTTAATCGCCCAATTTTTTAGGCTATGTACTAAATTAAAACTAAAATAGAATCTAATTATTTTTCATCAGAAATATGAAAGGGAGATACAGAAAGGATCTTATTATTTTTAGTTCTTTAATCAATTTGAACATTCCTGGTTAGAATATGTATTCTGTGAGTTGTTTTTCTAACATTTAATATTTTATTTTCGTTTGGTGGAAAATGGCGCCGGAAAGAGTGGCAGGCTTGCAAAGCACGAGGTTGCCTGGATTCACAGGAGCGTTCCCTTTTCCCCATAGCCGAATATGTCATTTGGTACCTGGGTCACGTACCTCTTCGTATTGACAGGCCAACCAGGGAACCTCCCTCCACCCTTCTTTCTGTCACTCACTCCCTGCTTTTCTCTCCCTCTGCCTCCTGCTTTTCCACCCAGGAGAGAGAGAGAGATCTCTCTCCTTTCGACTCTTGTTCCAGGGTCAGCTCATCCATGGAATAGCTAAGTTTTCTCAGATGAGAACTTTTTTCCCTCTCCTTTTCCAGTTTTCCTTATTCTGCGTTCCCATTTTCCTACGGTTCCTCTCTTCCTTTTTCATTTCACCCCAGGGACGACATGGAGGAATGGTGTAACACCCTGAACGAGCCTTTCATGAAATTCCAGTATCTTATACCGATTGATTTTTCGTTGCACTCTTTCTTTGCCTCTTTTTTGCCCTCTCGTCAAACCACATAACACAGGAATCACAGTCCGTCCCCTTTTAACCTAACCCTCCTTTCCCCCCTTCTCCTATTAAATTTGAAAATTCCCTAAAACACCTAAAATCGAGAATTTTTACCAAATTCTCCCCTTTTCCCCCTTTTTTATAACACTCAAAATATAGAATGCGAAATATGCCATTACTATTAATTCTGGTTAAAAGTATCAGAAGTTTCTGGTTGACCATTTTCTGGTTGTTTTAATTAGTTTTTCTGATAAATTTAACCAGAATGTTTGGTAAGGTTTTTGACTAGACAGTTTTCTGGTAGCTTAGGAATACAACATTCTGGTTAACATAATCAGTATTCTGGTAAAGTTAACCAAATGTTCTCGTAAGCTCAACCAGATATCCGATGAAAATAGTATAACAAAAGTTTCCGAAAACAGAGTGTATCAACTGTATATGTATATTCCGCTTCGATAAAATTTCGTCTCTCTCTAAATGGTGATAGATGCAGTACTCGAGGAAAACAGCATGTTGTTGATGTAATTCTGTTTTCGGAAATCTGCGTTAAGACTACAGTGACCCCGCGATTTAGTGCCCCGTGATTTAGTTCTTCCGAGAATTGACGCCGCGCCGCGGGTATGGGCGAGGGGAACTGCGGGGGGAGGATGTGCAAAACAAAAAGAGAGAAACAGGAGAGAGACAAAACAGGAGAGGGACAAAACCGTTCGGAGTCCCCTGATTTAGGTCCACCGACAGTCCAAAAAACCGGCACTAAATCGCGGGGTCACTGTATTTTCTTTGGGATTTTCTATAATGTGCACTTAGAACACTTTGTCCATGTCAAAATTCTCGAACATTCACTTTTTTTATTAATTGTCTACAATGCTAATATGTTCGAGAATATTTTTCGAAGACATATATCCGAAAAATATGTGCGTAGTTTGGAAGTATCACTGTACCACTGGTATGTAGACAGATAACGCCCAGCTTTCACTTACAAAAATACTAAATTCTGGGCTTACTATAATTATTTATACTTTTATAATTGAAAATACATTAAAGAAATCGCGATTATTCGAGGACTCGATATTTACTACAAAGCGTCACTTGACGCGTCGAGCAAAACGACATGAGACAAAAGACATATTTCTGAAAACCGACACAAGATCGGGACACTTCTACCAGAAATATTATCAAGAATATTTTTAACCAGAAACAATCAACCAGAGTGAATTAACCAGAATTTTCCAGACATATTAACCAGAAATTTCTGATTTAAATAACTCGACATCTGTTTACCACACGCGTCTAGTAACTAGAACCAGAACATTTTTGTGGAAGGATATCTTTGACAGCGAAGAAATCGCCAATGATCTAATCGAAAAACTAAACCGGAAATATAAATAAATTCAGTATTTTAAAATCAAAAGATCTTCATAGAGGTTCACAGGCCAAAGTGCTCTCAAAAACGGGAAAATAAGGAGATTTTTTTACGAAAATAGGGGAATAAATTCTTTTAAATAAAATGAATGTCGTTGCTGTTTTAAATTCAAATTAAAACTATTTATATTCCTATATTTTAAGTAAAAATATTGCATTTTCAACAAAATAGATGAATTCTCAACCTAAAAAGACGAATTTTCAACAAAACAGTTAAATTTTATCCTCAAAAGGCTGAATTTTTAACAAAATTATTAAATTTTCAAAAAAGTAATTAAATTTTCATCCAAATAAATGATAACATTTTTAACCAAGAAAGATTTTAATTTTTAATGCAAAACAGTTGAATTCAACCAAAAATATGAATTTTTTACAAAATACGTACATTTTCAACCAAAGAGATGAATCTTCAACTAAAATAATGAATTTACAATAAGAAAATGAATTTTTAACACAGTTGTTCAACTTTTAACCAATTACTTTAATTTTCAAGCAAAAAGAGGTATTCTTAACAAAAAATATAATACATAGTTGATATTTCAACTGAAAAGATTTTTATTTTAAATTAAAAAGAGTTAAATTCGTCTGAAAAGAGACGAATTTTTAATAAAATAGTTAAATGATAAACGACAACAGATTAATTTTCAACCAAACAGCTGCATTTTTAACCAAAAAAGATTAAGTTTATACCAATAGAGATGATTTTACAGTCAAGAAAGAAAAAAAATATCAACTAAACTGCTGAATTTTTAAGCCAAAAAGTCGAGTTTTCTACAAAGCAGTTTAATTTTCATCAAAAAAGTTCATTTTCAACCAAATAGGATGACTTTTTGACAAAATTGTTGAATTTTCAACAAAATAATTAAATTTTCTACCGATTAATAAAATTGCTCACCAAAAAAGATGAATTCTGAATCAAAAATATAATAGTGGCATTTTTTACCAAGAAAAATTGACTTTCAACAAAAAATAGTTACATTTTCTTATTAGGTTCTATTAAGAGACGTAAAACGGCGTATTAGAGAATAGTTTGTCAGTTTTGACCAACTGCGTATTAAAAAAATTTTATCTTTATAATTTTGTTATTTTCATGTATATATAATAATTTCTTTAATTTCTGTTTTACACTATTTTCATCTTTTTTAGCCGACATTAAAAAATAATTTTTACATCTGAGAGCTTTCAACTGATAAAAATATATTAGAAACAAGTCTAAGCGTCTCAGGAAAAAAAACAGAGAAAGTAGGTTTTTCCAATAGTACTTGTTTTGTTTTTCTAATTATTTCTTTCTAGCTTACTCAGAATACTTTGAAAAACTCAGGGTTCTGATCTACTGATAAAGATACAGTTTTAAAATTCAGACATGAATTGGACATGAACTTTTCTCAATTCTCTTATCTTTTT
The DNA here is from genome assembly GCA_932195095.1 of Andricus curvator. Classification (NCBI taxonomy): domain Eukaryota; kingdom Metazoa; phylum Arthropoda; class Insecta; order Hymenoptera; family Cynipidae; genus Andricus; species Andricus curvator. The sequence continues at coordinate 562,655 of CAKNYM010053729.1, read as the reverse complement.
TATATCTTTGATCTTTTTGAATTTATTTATGTTTTTTTATCGGTAAAGTGTGGTGAATTTTCAGCTGATTTTTCAAAACTAGCTAAAAAATCATTTTTATTTACAAAAATGACTAGAAACCTTGATAAAGAAAAGGCGCTGCTATTAGAGAGCACTTTCATGTAATATTCACGAGACACCCATATGATATAAAAAGTTTTTAATAAAAAATGTAATCCCCTTTTAATTCCCTTGTTTACATAAAATTGAACTACTGAACCACTGCGCTGTGAACAATCTAAACTAACTTTTTTCTTTATTTTTTTGTTGTTTCAGGATAATCATATTTTGCAGCAATTATGACACAACGATGACCCAGCAGACCCATGCTCAAGCCCAACGCTCTTCGAGGTTCTCGCCTCAAGAGACCGTCAAGGTGAGTTTTTGAAAATTTCAAAAGATTCAATTCCAAATTAGGGATAAAATTGCCCAGAATGGATACAGTATGGATATAGAATTAATGAAGAGTAAAAACTTGTTGTTATTTGTAGCGGTATAAAATACTTAAATGCATATACCTTGAAAAAAGCGAGTAGCTTTTTCACACCAGGAACCGAGGAAGATGTTCTGCTGGTAATATTATCCTAAAAAAACATGTCGAATAGAAATCTCTATTTATTGCAAAAAAGCAATAATTTTCAGTTGCCTATAGACGTCAAAAACTAAAAAAAATTATTTATTCCCCTTATCAAACTCCAATGAATTATGCAAGGCGTGTTTACGTCTTTTATTTTTGTCCCCTAATTTCATAATCTAAAAAGTTCAATTATCTTTCTCCTCCCAAATACAACTGTAATTAGCGATACAACACTTCTTCCCCTTTTCGGACTATATATCTATCTGGAAATTACTTCACGATAGCAGTGACAATTCAACCCTTGTCGAGGTTAATCCTGCCCGTACGTGTCTGACTAAACTCGTCCTTGCATCACTTCGCGCCCGGAAGGTACATTTGCAATTTTACATACGAACTATAGGATGTTGCTAGCAATACATTAGGGTGGTCAAAAAAGGCTTTTTTTTTAAATGCTTCTCGATTTAAAAAAAATATGAGTCAAATAATAAAGCTTAACCTCTAGAAGAACTCGATTGTATGAGTCTAAGTGCTGCCTCAAAAATGTTTAAGTTAAAAACAGCAAAAAAGTCGAAAAATGATTTTCATATTTTAATTAATTTTCTACTTTCTAACATTAAATGAATAAATTTTTATTGGTGAAATCATTACGATATAAATAAGGTTTCATTTGTAATTATTATTAACAACCTTAGCATTGTTCCAAAGTACTTTTATTGCATGCTTCTGCTCCTCGTGTTTGGTGATTGTTCCAATAAAAGTTGAGATCAAAGCGATTACTCTTTCTGCTGGATCATTGACGTTTTTAAGAGCTCCTGCTTTCTCTTTAGAGGTTTGAAAAGATGGAAAAAAGTTTCCCGATTGATATACAATGATTTCACAGTTTCTCCGTTATAATTACAAAAGTAATTAGTAATTTAAAAACGTTTTCAGATACTTAACATATTTGATAATTAAAAAATTAAGTAAATTATCCGAAACACAAAAATCATATGACTCTGTTTTTCAATAATTTTCCTTGTGTATTGTCATTTTTATTCACATTACGATAATGAGATACCAGCTAAAGTTGTAGATGTAAACCTCAAAAATTGTTTTTACTTCAAAAATTTATAGATACGATAAACTTGTTTGAAGAAAAAGAGCTTTTGGCTCTCGGAACAGCATTAGAAGCATGTTGAACATGCATTAGAACTTCGAACTATAGTTAAGAAAATTCTAAAAAAAATTTGCGACTTGTAAGGGGCGAAAAATATTATTTTTTTTAGTAAAATTGTCCAAATATATGATTGCTTGGGCTAATTTTCTTCGCGTTTTTAAATTTTATAAATTTTTATCATTTTTTTGTATATTGGGAACAAAGGAGATGGTCTGCTGGTAATATTTTGCTTAAAAAATCTTGTCAAATAGATATCTCTAATTAGAACACTAAAAAAAAATTTATATTTTTTTCTCATAACAATAATAGGTGTTCTAGATGAAGGTCCCAATCATTTTTTATTAATTTGTTCTCACGAATAAAAAAATTCATTGTAAGATGAATATCATTTTACTTAGAATCATTCAATCGAATTCTTCTTAGGGGTTAAACATCATTATTTGACTTATATTTTAAAAAAATTGAGGAGCGTCTTCACTTTTCAAAAAAGCCTTTTTTTGGACCGCCCTATTACACATAACATGAGGCAGTTCATTCAGATAATTTTCCAATCACAAATCCTCCCTAATATTTTCCTGTACTGAGAATCGTTTTAATTAATTCCTATTTATGATTTGGTGTGAATTACATACATGCGACTTTGTCACCTCTTATAAGTTCCGCATCTGCAACCCGCCTGAAGTCGGTTTGACGCTTCTTCCCCTGGTTTAATTTTCCGTGTCGCTGACCAAATTTCCTGACAATGAGACTTGTAATTAACCCAACACAACACGGTTTGATGAGATACATTTTTTGTAGATGAATATGCAATTATGGACCTTAAAGAAACTGATTCTTCAGTTATTTTTTCATCGATTCTTTTTTTTCTCCAGAATATAGTTTACGACCATAGAAAAATCAAGAATCTCTAGTTGAAAAAACGAAATGTCGACCGTTAGGGAATTTCCCGTAAGACTAACCCTTTTTCCTTTTCCAGGATCTGTAAGTGGTCGTTTGATTTTAATGAAACTTTGAGAAATTATAGTACTATATATACAGCCAGAATTGTCAGTCCACTAAAAAATCGTATTAAAAACATGCCTCTCTTTTTTTCGTGGCTCTCTCAGCGAGAAATTCAGTTAGAAAGATTCTAAAAATCAGTTAGAAAGCTTATTAAATTCGCGTCGATTGAGCCCTACCTGAAATATTTTCGATAAATAGGGGCTGATATAGCATGTGAGAAAGTCCGACCTAATTTCCGTTTTTGACCAATTTACTATTCTCAAATTCCATAATGAAATATTTACTGTTTCTCGAAGTATCATGCAAATTGTGGAAGCTTGCCCAAGACAAAAATCGGTCGGTCGAGTGGTGACCGCGCTTTCACATGTTTCATGTTAATTCGAGAACCAGTAAATATTTAATTATGTTTTTCTCGATCTTATTTTAAAAAGAAGATTTTAAACTTTAATTTAACAAAGTTTCAATTTTTTCCATGACCTTCCCTGAAGCATGCAGAAAGTGGAAGTTGAGAATCAAAAATTGGTCAAAAACGGAAAATAGGTAATTGTCATTTGAAGATCTTTAAATATTATTTAAGCTTTGAATTCTAATTTATTTAATTTTTAGATTATAAAATCTTTAGTGTTTACATTATTAAACTTTTGGACTTAAAATTGCTTAATCTTAAATGGTTTCATTTTTTAGTGATTTTTAATACTTCAAATACATTTTTTTCAGGTTTGAAAGATTAAAGTATTTAATTTTAATGAACGGTTCCTTCGAATGTTACTCTTTTTGTACAGAAATGAGATTTTGGATTTTCTTACAAAATAGTATGCACTAATGGCAGTACACCAGACCCGCGGTTTAGGATCCCACGGTTTAGGAATTCCTAGAACTGCTGGCCCACGCAGTTTCTCAGCTCGCGGGGTTGAGGGAAAGTTGTCAATCATGCGACACCAACAGTAGTGGAGCGATCAAAGCGGGCAGCACACTCGGCGGATAAGTGCGTCAGCTGTCAGTACATGCGTCAGTTCGTTTTCAGTGTGTAGCGAGGTGTTTCGATTTCTGTTGTGTTTCGGTTGTGTTATGATTTGTAAAAATGCCGAAGGAAAATAAGACAGCGTTTGTCGTTCAAAGAGAAATATGAGCTTGCTGGTCAAGTGAAAGCAGTTAGCTCCCAAAACTGTTTGGAACAATAAGGTTAAAAATTATGAATACCAGAACAAAAAGTCGTCAAAAGCAAGTAATAAAATGGTTTTGGAGGCTGCTCTGATAGAATGGTTTAAGTTTAAGACAGCGAGTGACAGAGGCCGCAATCGTCCGCATACGTTTAAAGTAAGTAAGCAGGAAGAACATTATTTTCACGTGTAACGGATTGCTGACATTGCAGTTTTTCTTCAAGTTCAAAATATTATTTGTATTAGGTAACAAAATGGACGAAATTAAACAAATATTTTTTACTACGGAGAAAAATCTAACAGAAATGGTTCACACGGCCCTGACTGTTTACGTTTGGATTTCCCCGATTTAGGATCAAGGCTATTTGCAGGCAACTCCCGACATTGTTCTTAAACCGTGGGTTTGGTATATATATTTAAAGAAAAAAGTTAAACAACCACAGCAGGGTCCCACTGAGAGCTGCCATCTAAAAAATGACTCCGGATCCCAGTAGAACCGTGGTAAGTCACACTTATGGCCATGTCTCACAACCGTGAGATGGGTGGTCACAGGGCACGATAAAATCACGACAGGCCGGCGAAACCCTCGTGTGTCTTGAGGACACGAAGTGACTCAAGGATAACAACTTTCTGCATCCATCTCGGAAGTGCCATGGCATATTTTTGGCACGCGGGTATGGCTTTAAGGTTGCGAACCAGTGATAGTTTCGCACCTCCGTGAGCACCTACCACAAGGACAATTACTTGTACGGAATATTTTGGGTACTGTCGTTGCAGCTCTCTTTTAAGGTCTTGATACCTCTCCTTGTTTTCTTTCTGCTTAGCAGTGATGTTGTATTCGAACGGAGCCGGGAATTCGATCACGAATATAGTTCGTTTCACGAACTCTTGGAGAACGATGTCAGAGACTGCTTTCCGAAAATCGTAGTTCCAGAAAATTTGGTACTTCTCGTTTTGGACAATTGACTCTATCTCCCTTGGAGCGTTCGGCAGGGCAGGGTCGCGACCAACGCCGTAAGAGCGACAAAGATGGTAATAAAGCACTCTTAAGGCCGCATTATGTCTATAGATATACGTCGTTCCTGCGTGGTCGGACACCTCGATAGTATGTGTTGTAGGTACTTTGCATGACACGCTCTGCACCTATCACTGAGAACTCTCACACTGAGAACCCTCTGTATCGGAATTAAGCCCTGATGATCTGAGGAAAGCAAAAGTTTGCTTCTTCGACAAGGACTGTTTTTCTACATTTCTGTGAAAGTTTCCGTGCATTTTCTTTTCGAGTAGCTGTTGGTGAAATTTTTCAACCTCTGCTTTCTTCACTTCGGCTTTTTGGAGTGAAGCATCTAGATGAAGTAATGCACTTTCCCCACTTCAGATGTTAAAATTCAGGGCAAGGGTTTCGGCCGCTTGCTCTGCGGCTTTGTAAAGGAACGCTCCTTCGCCAATAATCTCGTGGTTCCTGACTATTTTTAGGAGAGGATCTCTGCCATTCGCAACGATGTAAGCTGTACTTTGAACAATTCGGTTATGAAGACACTGGAGATTCAGAAGCCCGCGTCCGCCTTGACGGCGTGAAGTGTATAATCGTGGAACTGACGAATTGATATGCAGGCTCTTATTTATGTGCATGATATTACGTCTGGTGATATCAAGGGCCTTAAGCTCGTTCTTCGTCCATTGAACCACCCCAAACGAGTAGAGTAGAACCGGGACGGCAAGCAGGTTAGGCGCAGATACCTTGTTCAACGCCGACAGATTGGAAGACCAAATCTGTCGAAGAAGATGCTTGTATCTGCTTCGGAGAGACTCCTTCACTGATGTTACGTCCTGAAAGCGGCTTTGAGGCACGCCCAGGTATGTATAGGTCTCTCCAGTATTAAGATGTCCAATAACATTTATATCCACAAGCTCAGGGTCCTTGGGAACGCCAGTAATCTTTCCTATCTTCAGATTAATTTTGGCGCACTTGTCTAAACTAAAGTCCATGCCAATCTCTCCTGTGTACTTCCTGATAATATTTATAGCAGTTTGAAGTTTGCTTTTAACAGAGACGTAGATCTTCAGTTTATCCATATAAAATACACGAGTGAATATATATATATATCTTTGTTTAAAAAGAAAATAACTAAACGAACACTTAGAAAACGCTCATATTAAGTTACAGCAAATATTACTGAAACTGTAACTTTTTGATGAACTTCGTTACTTTCCAACACTGTACGAAATATTTTTGCAAGTGCGAATTTTTTCATAGACTTTAGTGTCCCCTTAAATTTCGTATAGAATTCCCTTCAAATCATATTATAGACCATATTTTTTATGGCCGTCATAAATATCGAGATAAATGTATTTATTTTTGCTTATTCAATTCAATAACGTTCATAAAATTAGTTTGTAGAATTCGTGAAACATATATCGCCCTCATTCGAGAAACTGCGAACTACTAGATCTTCTAACTCTTTCAAATATTCTCTTTAAAAAAAAACAGAGAAATTTCTCATCCTAGCCTTTCTATCGTCAAAAAGTCAATTTTCTAACAAACTCACACCCTTTTCTATACACTACAGCGTAAACTCCGATTTATTTCCAATTCCGCAAGATTGCACGGATATTTTCCGCTCGGTTGGCCGTTTCACCTTTTCTTCAGTTTTTCGAACATTGCGAATGTTTGCGAGCTCTCGGCTTTCGGGTTTACTCAACCACTTATACGCGTGCGAATCGCTTGTGGTTTTTGGGTTGCAGTAATCGTCGTTTTGTGAGGGTTTGCCTTTTAGGTTGAAATCAAGAGAGAGAGAGAGAGAAACTTGGTCCACGCCCCTGCTATAAGGATGAGATGATACCATTGCCGACCCTGAGGGTCCCTTTTCCTGCCCCCGAAAGCCACCCTCTAACACTCCCGAAACCTTCCTCGCAGCCTCCATAGATAATTAAAGATACAACGCCTCCACGTCTCTCGCTTCCAACGGAGATCGCGAGAGTGTGGGTGAATCGCGGAGGGTGAAATGAGGAGGGAGAGGGATGCTCGTACTAAATTGGCTTACGCTTGCAGAATCTTGCCACTTTCTCCCTTACTCGCTCGCAAATTTCCCTCCACATCCCTCTTACACCCCCTCGGCAAATTTACCGGAAAACACGTATCCGTTGGTCCAGCCACTGACTCCACTCTGTTTCTGCTATGCTATTCGGAGTGAGACCTTTCGTCTAACGTCTTGGCGGATTCAGTCTAAGTTTGCGGGGCTGTAGTCTCGTTCCTTCAGTAAACACGCGACGATAATTAATTGGTGATTTGGAATCTTGCAAAGTTCTGTCTCAACATTCTTGAGTCGGTCTGTGAATTAGGGAGAATTGATTCAGACTGTTTAGATATTTATTCACCCTGCAAAAGATTGTGGATTAAGATATCATATTTATCTGTGTGTCAGAGGATAAACATAAGAATAATATCGATTTGATACAATGTTAGTACGATCAAAAAATAAATATTTCAATTATTTCTCTCCACGTCTATATTAGGGGCCTTACATAAATCACGTGATTTGCTTGGGGGGGGGGGGGGGGGCAAAAAACCCCCAAAAAATGGTCCTGGTGGTTTGTGGAAGCCTCCTTACAAAAAGATCTCGCCGACGGCTTTTTAGGAATTCCCCTTCATGTCCTCTCTCGATGCCCCCTGTACCCATACCTCATATCATCCCTCATTCTTCCTCATCCCCCCTCTATCTGCCCCTTCTATACCTTCTAAACCCTCCCCTATATATAAACCTCCAACATGTATACCCCTTTCTAACCCCGCTATCCCCACCCTTTCCACATGTTAACTATCCACCTACCATCTCTCTTACCCTTACTAACGTCCTACCACCTTCCTTCTTCCCAGCGGTACCCCTTAATCCTGTCCTCCTTTCCTTCTAAGGGGTCATTTACAAAATACGTGATATGTTTAGGGTGGAGGGGGTATGTCGAAGTAAAAGCACTTGTAAAAATTTTGAACCTTTAAAATATTTTAGTCCTATTTCAATAGCAGTTTTTCGGGACATAAATCCCATCGGCACTTGTAAAAATTTAGAAATAGATTAAATGGAACTTTTTCTGTACTTTTGTCCTAAAAAGGTCCTAATGAAACGGGACTTGTTTTGAACTTTTTTGGTACGTTAGTTCTATTTCAGCATTTTTGTTAAATTTGCTGGTTTTAAAAAATGCACTTCCTGCTCTCCACACCAGCAAAATATATATTTATTGATTATTTTTAATGGTTTATAACTTTTTTGACAGTTAAAAAAAATGAGGTTGTGTGCAGCCTAGCTGGGCAAATCAATGACACAAAGTTTGTTCGGGTATGTGGCGAATGTAGCTCCTCAGTGACAGGGCTTTGAACTATCTGCCAGAAACTTTGTCATGTTGAAATAGATTGTAGTTTGAGAGGCCTGCTCACAAGCTGTGAAGACCTGTTTTTTTGGATTATTAATTTGGATTATATCTAAAAAATTAAATGAGATAAAGTATTCGATTAAACATAAATTAAACAAAACAAAATTTCGGATTTTCTGTAATGAGTCACAAGTAATATTGACCGCCTAATTTCTTTTGAAAGTGCATTTTACGAAAATGGCTCTGCATCAATACTATATATTGGAGGGAGAATCACTCTTAATCTGCCGTTTCGAAATAGGTTTGATATCTTGAACGAATTACTTTTTACCCCTCTTGCATCGACTGCGAGACTATGTTTCTCGTTCTCGGAGCATATAGTAGAGACTCGTAATTTGAGGGTTCAGATACGGCTCAACCTATTTCGAAGATTTATCCTCATTATTTATATCAAGATTTGTGCTCTCTGAGTAAACGAATATTTTAGGTTTCATTATTTGTTACGCTTTGTATTTACTGAGAGCTTATACATACCTGCACCCCATTTTCCAACTTTCAATGTTACAAACTTTTATCATCTGTATTACGAAACTTTCGATGTTTGTTATTTCAGGATTAGCCTCTAAATAAGTGAAATTGATTTCCTCCATGTAATTTGGATCATTCACAAATAATCAGGCCTAGAAGTATACAAGAAATAAAAAAAGCCGAAGAAAACATTGCATTGTGTTTTCTAGGGTTCGATCAGGAAAGAATATCATGAATTAAAGATATCCCATGCTATTGCAATCCACCGATTTTCTCTCGTTATCTTTATTTTCTTTTTCTAACTACGAAACCCTTCTTCATCGGTTCACGAGATCGAATAAGCTCTTCCTCTAAATCTTGAAGCCCTCGTGTTTCAGATGCACATTATTCTGGGTAAGGTTTTACCTGAAGGAGAGGAAGCCTGAAAATGTTCGTGTGGAAGTCAAATCGCCTGAGATAAGGCCAAGTTTTTCGCGCGACCGAATTTTCCGCACCCTTGGCTTAAAAGGGCTCTTGCGACACGATAAGACCTTAATCGAAGATTAATATTACCAGGGCCATTTCAGTCGAACCCGCTGTCACGCATCGCGATTATATTAGGGGGCTGTAAGCTTTTTGGGTCACGATCAAGTCGCTCACCACTTCGTTAAAACCTACCCTGCTATTATCGAAGAAAGTCTGCAAAATATTTTGGAGGTCAAGAGGTTCAACTTCAAACCAGTGGTCAGAAAAGTGAAATAAACAAGTCATATTTATTAGCATGGACATATTTTATGGAGAGGACGTACGCTAAATTATAAAGAGGTTCGCCTCGATTTGAGTGGCATGTCTGCGAGTACCGTAAAAGGGTTTTGATCAGTCGGTTATTCATAATTAAAAATTAACTCCAGAAAATCACCAATCAAAACCTTTCAAAGCGTACGCCTTCCCCCTAAACTGTATCCGAAAATTCGGGTTGCATTTTTCATACGCGCGCTCATTGTCGCTTGGTTTTCTTGTTATTACTCCGTGTTACATCAAATTATGCAATTTTTAATGAACACGATTGAAAATCCTTTAAAATTGCTCTGAGACTGTGTTCGCAATGCTCAATTTGTAAGAATTTTTAAGTTAAAAATGATTTAGTCCACCCAATCCTAAAATCGTAAAATTTAAAGGCTTCTTCAGAATTATTTAATTTGGAAGGTTTTAATTTGAAATTTTGTAATTTTTAAGTCTCCTAATTTCTAATTGTTCATTTTACAAAATACAGTATGTATTTTGTATATAAAATAAAAATGTATATATGTAAAAATACAGTTTTCAACACTTGGGCAATATTAAATTAAAAGCGTTTAAAATTGAAGAGTTTGATTAAAAACCTTTTCAAATCAAATAATTTATAAGTAAAGCCTCCATAATCAGACAATATTAGACGTTTAAAATTGAATCATTTCTAATGACTGTATTTAATTTTTATAAGAAACCTAGTAAAAATTTAGTGCAGACATATATCCAATCAAATTTTATCATTTTTATCTTCATCCAAATTTTAACTATTCTAATTTAAAATAAAAAGTTTTGAATGCCTAATTCTAAAATGGTTTATTTTCGAGGCCTACAATTTTAAATTGTTTAGTTGTAAAAGCTCTAAATTTTTTAAATATTAGTTTGTAAGTCTCTTAACCCATTTATGTCCAGTGTGCTGTTAGCAACCCAGCTTTGTTTATTTTGTATACGAACATTTGGTTGTTAGTTGAAAATTATTGAAATTATTTATTTAAAAATATCTTTAATTTTTTTAAACTATCATTATATGAAATAATTTAAATTAAATATTAAAATTTGCTAAAAAAATGGGTAAAAATCTGGGCGCAAATTGGTCAATTTTTGACTGTTCATTCAGGAACATTACACATTTAAAAAATGTAAGGTTTTTAATGTTTTTTTCTTCAGATTTATTAAATTTTGCCGGCATTGAAATTGAAATTGTTCAGTTTTACAGGTTTTCCATCTCAAATTTCCCATTGTTAAAGGATTGTGTTTTGATTTTGAATAATATGCACTAAAACTTCAATTTTTAAAAATTGAGAATTCTAATTTTTTAATTTAAAGGACCGTTGAGTAATCCAAAAACGTCTAGGAATTATTAGCTTTTTGGTACCCTCCCTGTTCATTTTAGTTAAATCAACAGACTGAATGATTGTCTTGAAAAAGTTAAATTGAGTGTAGGCAGAGGGGTTACATTATAATAACTCTGAACCCTAAATATATTTTATACACCAAAAATGTAATAAACAACTTCCCCCAGGTTCGAAACTTCCTTGAAGGTGGCGTACGATCAAGGACGCAAAGGCTTTAGAATGTGAAGCAGCCAACCAGAGCGGGGTGGCCTTGCGTGGTGTTACAGCTGCTGTCACATAAATATCCTGAAACTCCTGAATCCTGGAAGCTACCCAGGGTTTGCTACCACCCTCTCAAGTAGCAGACCTGGAGTAAAGTTGCAGAAACTCCGTTCTTCGATATCGATTCTCAATTCTTATGAGAGTGCGAGAGAAAATGAACGTAATGGAGAAAGTGGAGTGGGTTGGGTGTATGCTAGAATTTAGGATCTAAGGAGGAGAGAGGAAAATTACAGGACAGAAGCACGTGTCGCCATCTTTTTCAACTTTGACCGGAAGAGGTGGCCCGTGACCGATGATCCATATTCCGTTCATGATTGAATCTGTGGATGTACTTCTGAAGGCATTTTGTGGAAAGGTTGACCCCGGACACCTTCTTAAGACGCACCCTCTCACTTCCTTCAACCCTTCGCTTGTTACACGAAAATCAACCCTTAATTCGTACGAAACGTGCACCCAAATTGCTGGTTATTCTCGCCCCTCTACGGTTGATAATTCAATTCGCTAATCGAGCTGTAACGCGATGCGTAAACCACTCATAAAACTGACTAGATGAGAATCGTGATAATTGCTTATACAAACGGGATTAATACTGATTGCATGTGCAAATCGTTTAGATTATGATTGGTGGACAAGGATAGATATTCAGTTTGGGGACCTAGTTTGCTTTTCAGATTTACGCATTAGTAATATATCCTCAGAGAAAATTTTAATATCGTTTTGACCTTTAACCCCTGGCCTATAACCCTTACTTTTGCTCTCAGCCTATGACCCTTAATTTTGCTCTCAGATATTGGACTTTTCACCTTAGATTCCGGACCTTTGACTTTTCACATATGACATCTAAAAACTCTAAAAAATGAATTAAATAACACAAATAACTGAGATCGAAGAAAGGAACGAAAGCGATGTTCATGCGAAATTGCAAAGTTGCCTTACGAAAAAATATTATAGGAACATTTTTCGTGATCATAGCAAATCCATTATATGAATCAATAAGCATTAAACGATTATACGATAATCAGAATTAGAATGAATAATACAACAATATTGAAGGAATTGATGTAAACGATAAACAAACCACAAAGGAACGATTTTTTAGACCACTCATAATCTCATATGGAAGTACATACAAATAGCGGTTCTGCATAGATTATCTTCAAAACCGCTTGAAACAATTGAAATCCGTCGATACCTTTAGAAATATTTTAAAATCCATTACAATCTTTGAAAATCCCTTGAAATCTTTGGAATTTATTATTATTTTCCAAAGCTTTCTAGAAATCCCTCTAAATCGAGGTTAAAATAGTTGTAAATTCTACAAAATATTTCAAATAATTTAAAATTCCGTAAATCCTCTGAAATAATTGGAGGTCCTATAAAATACCTTAAATCTTGTGAAATTTCTTGAAATGCATTTAAATTGCTTGAAATATTTGGAATCGCTAGTAATTCCTTGAAATATCATTTCATTTCCTTTATTTCCCAAAGTTCTCTAGAAATTCCTTAAAATCGAGCTTAAAATGTTTGGAAATCCTACAAAATTCTTTGAAATCCCTTCGAAATTGTTAAAATATTTTAAAATTCTTTTTCATTTGTTAAAATAGTTTAAAATCTTTAAAATCCCGTAAATCCTTTTAAATAATTGGAGATCTTATAAAATCCCATAAATCTTCTTAAGTTCATTGAAATATCTTGAAATCTTCTGAAAAATAATTGGTGAGGCCGCACAGTGGGGCGAAATGGAAAAACGATGTTCAAAATAATCTGTAGCTCGCAATTCTTCATCGATTTTCAACTTTTTTTTTTCAAAAAATTCAGCATTAAATTCTTAAGAAACATGTCGAGGCCGATTTTTTAATTTTTTTTTTTTTAAATTTATATAGAACTGCAAATATCGAAAAAAAATGTTGATTTCCAAATTTTTTTTGTTTAATTCTCTGTAAAATTTTTTTTTAGTAGCATCAGGCCTCAGGTTTGATGCGCAAGGGTCAGTGAAAGAAAAGAATTTGTTGTTATGTCAAGTTATTTGTTATAAACAAATATTTGCAACAAATAGCCAGTATGATGGATTATGTTTTTGTGAAGTATATTTATGCATCGAAATCGCTCGTTCTGAGCAACGAGGTGACATTTGATCATGAAAATGTGATGTCCGATATCATTTGTTAACTTTAACAACAAATAATATAAACAAATGCATGATTTGAACAGTTTTAGGCAGAAACAAACCG
>CAKNYM010053729.1:525653-548233 GCA_932195095.1 Andricus curvator | reverse complement strand
CGGTTTGTTTCTGCCTAAAACTGTTCAAATCATGCATTTGTTTATATTATTTGTTGTTAAAGTTAACAAATTATATCGGACATCACATTTTCATGATCACATGTCACCTCGTTGCTCAGAACGAGCGATTTCGATGCATAAATATACTTCACAAAAACATAATCCATCATACTGGCTATTTGTTGCAAATATTTGTTTATAACAAATAACTTGACATAACAACAAATTCTTTTCTTTCACTGACCCTTGCGCATCAAACCTGAGGCCTGATGCTACTAAAAAAAAATTTTACAGAGAATTAAACAAAAAAAATTTGGAAATCAACATTTTTTTCGATATTTGCAGTTCTATATAAATTAAAAAAAAAAAAAAAATTAAAAAATCGGCCTCGACATGTTTCTTAAGAATTTAATGCTGAATTTTTTGAAAAAAAAAAGTTGAAAATCGATGAAGAATTGCGAGCTACAGATTATTTTGAACATCGTTTTTCCATTTCGCCCCACTTTTTTTTTTTTTTTTTCGAAATTTCGGCCGGCCGGCCCTCCATGGGCTCCATGTAATCTCAGGCTTGCCTATGAAATTTGACCCCTCACCTTTAACATTAACCCTGTGAACTTTTACCTTTCATCCCTGACCTATGATCTCTCACTTTTGACATCAGACCTTTGACCCCTGGCGTCTTCTTGGATTGACTTTTTCTGTGTACACTGTTAAAAAATCGGAATTAAAGTAATTTCGAGTAGATATCGTAAAAGTTCCACCATAAAGAACTCAGCATGGATTTAAAACTGTGACTTACTCTGTATTGATTAATTTGTACTCCAACTAAAAAAAAATTAACTCCGATGTACAGATTTGATAAAACTCCCACCACAAATTTTTAACAGTGTACAATGCTTTCAAAATATCTGAAAATTCAAACGCTTTCTAACTTTAGAATTCAACTAACATATTCTCCGAATTTATTTCTCCGGAAATGCAAGCATCCGCGGAAACTTAGTACAGACCTCTAAACTAAGGTACAAGTTTCCTAATTGGATAACGCCGTTGTCGGTAATGAGTCGGTTTGTGGCCTTGCTGTATCAAATTATCATGTATACAGGAAATATATTCGGCACATGAGGATGCTATCCGAAACTTGGGGCCTCTCTATCTCTCTCCTCTTTCGCGTCCGTCAAAATGGTAATTTCGAAAGGAGAAACTTGTGCGTGCCGAGCCTGCGAGAGGTCACCGAGAAGCTTCACATCCCTTTCTCCCCTTTCTCTCGCTTTCTCTCTCATTTTGTCTCTGGAAGCACGTCCTCTTCTCTCATCTCGTCCTCTTTCCTCCCTTATCAGGAAACCTCAAATGGAACTTGCAAGAAACTTTCGATATTACCGTGGATATAAGGAGGTACAAGTATAGGGTACAAGTGGCTCACTCGCTCTTTAGATCGTCCTGGAGCATCTGTTTTTATAAATCAGGAAACTTAACCCATAAGCGTTTGCAGAAGAAAATCGACTTTCTGCGAAAATGTCATGAAATGCGAATTCAAGTGATTTATGAACTCATTTTGGGGTCCGAAAGCAATTCAGTTTATTATCAAAAGTAAATCACTCGGAAGTTAATTGGCTATAGCATTAAAGGGAGGATGGGAAAGGATAAATGTGAATGAGATAGGTTTCAGTTTTTAAAATTATTTATACTTTTTTGCGAAATTCGTTGTGTATGTGGTTTCTTAGTAGGGTTAAGTGGAAAAGAAATGCCTGTTCGTGTAATATAAGTAGATAATGCTAAATGGTGGGACAAGTAGATAATGCTTAGTGGTGGTACAAGTAGATATGTCAACGTTCGTATCAGACACACAAAACTTTCCCAAAGTCTGCTTCCTCTTTTGACAATTAAAAGCAAGTTTGTAAAATTGTTATATTTTTCTTGAAACATTAATTTTAAGATCTGGAAATAATCTATTTTCTAAAATTTCAATTTGCTGTCTTCAAAGTAATTATATTTTCACCGAGTAGATGGTGTTATCCGTCGTACACTAATTCAGGGTGACCGGAGATTAGGAAAAATCTGAAATTTTATCATCATTTTATTTTTGTTTTATTTATTACTTATTATTTATGTATTTATTTGTTTTTAATCATTTTTTTATTTTTATTTTTTATGTTATCAATAAAATCTGGGAATTTTATTGCTCAGGGAAAGTCAGGGATATTGAAAAAAAACCTTACAACATTCTGGGAATTTCTATAAGAGGCACTTTACATAACTGTCAAGGAAAATAAATATAAAAAATTTTTATTTTAACTTGAAATTTCTTTATTCAGTTTATAAAAGACTCGATGTTAAAAATGTTTCTAATTCTGTTTTTGTAGTTTCTTCCTCCTGACGATTGTATTTCCAATTGAAAATTGTATCACATGGTTGATAATTCTACAGTTATATTAAAAAGTCATATTTTTTGGTTGAAAGTTCAACTGTTTAGTCGAAAACTCGTATTTTTGAGTTGAAAACTCAAATATATTGTGGAAGAAAATTAACTACCTGTTTACAAAGTCATATTTTAGTGTTAAAAATTCAATTAAAATCTTTGTTGGTTCAAAATTTAACTATTTTGAAAATTCGTAAAATTTAAAGTTTAAAAATTCAACTCTTTGGTTGAACATTCATTTTTTTTGTTTTAAAATTAATATTTTTCACTGAAAATTTAACTATTCCAGTTGAACATTTATCATTTTAGTTGAAAATCCATCCATGTGGTTAAAAGTTTAACTATTCTGTTAAAAATTGATGTTTTTTAATTGAAAATTCAACTACTCGGGTAAAAATTGAACTTCTTTATTACATTTTGTTCTTGTTAAAAGTTCATTTATTTTGGTTAAAAATTCGTTTTTTTACATCCTCATCATTTATGATTTTGAAAGTACTAGAATTGTCCGAAAGTGACCCCTGAAGCCGAAAATTAAGTTTTGGTGATGGCGTCTGTCTGGCTGTGTGTCCGCCCGACCGTTCGTTCGTTCGTAAACACGATAACTCTCGAAAAAATGAACGGAAAAAAATCGAGCTTTAGCAAACTTTTTTTTGGGCCCGAAAAGAAAGAACGAGTTCGTCACCCAGCATTCCTTGACAAACGGTTATGGTTTTATCCATCCAAAATGCTATCAAAAAATCGAATATTTAATTTGTACGCCAAAGTACGATTGATACGTGAAAAAAGTTTGAGAGGAGAATTGAAGCTGTTCAAAATATGTACAATTTTCATTTTAACCATTTTTTGACAGGACTCGTCTTTTTTGGTTTTATTCTCGGTTTTATGTATCGAAAATGAATAAATCGAACATTCTAATTTTAAGCCAGACGACGACAGATAAGTAAACAAGTTTAAGAGAAGAATTGTAGAAACTTAAAAGACCCAAACGACGCGAAATACGAAAAAAGTTTTAGGAGGAATTTCAGCGTTTAAAAATTCCTACAACATTTCTTTGAACCATTTTTTGACAGAACTCATCGTTTTCAATTTACTTATGGAAATTGATATGCAAAAATCGAAAATTCCAATATTGCGCCAAAAGACGCGAGATACGTAAAAAGTCTAAAAGAAGACTTCTAGGAGTTTTTGTTTTATCTATCAAAAATGCTATGAAAACGAAAATCCGTATTTGTTAAAAATGCTTGTCGAAAATCGAGCGCGAGTGTCACGGTGAGAATGTGTACTTCAAAGCATACAAAGCTTTGAGCAATTTAATCTTTAACTAAACCTCATTATGTACAAAATTCAGAGTATGGAGATGTATACAACACTGTAAAAACAAAGTATTATTTCAGGGCTAATTTCAGGTATTATAATAGGACTCAGAAAAAACAGTTCCGAGTGGCACTAAAATGAGACCGCTGGTGAAAACCCAGATTTATTTGTTTTACATTAAAAATAACAGCATGAAGTTATCCTATTCAAAAACAGGACACGCTGAAAATGATACCATAAAAAAAGATATTTCTGTTTTTGCAGTGAAAAATTGGGATCTAAAAGAGATGTTTTTGCTAGAGTTTCATTCAAGCATTCCGAGTGCAAAGAATAAATATCCAAGCGCGAAGCGCGAGACTCGAGATCCGATAGACGCGGGCCCCAGGCGCGCTCAAACTTTCGAGCGGCGCGCATAGCGCGCGATGATCAGATTTTTTTTAAAAATTATTTCTTTTAATTCAAAGTGTAACTTTCCTGCTTTTCTTTAAAAACTGATCGTTGAAAATTCATCATTTTTGGTAGAAAATATCTTCTTGGTTGAAAATTCGTCTTTTTGGTTTAAAAATGTATCTCTTTTGGTAGAAAGTTAATCTTTTTTGGTTAAAAATTCAACTATTTTGTTGAAAATTTAATTATTTTCTTGAAAATTCAACTCTTTGGTCGAATATTTAATTATTTTGTTGGAAATTTGGATTTTATTATTGCAGTTTAATCTTTTTTGATGAACAATTCGACTATTTGGTTAAAATTTCAACTATTTGGTTTAAGTACAACTACGTATTTGGTTGTAGATGCAACTGTTTCGTAGACTATTAATTTGGATGTTGTTGAAAATTCAACTGTTTGGTTGAAAATTCATGTTTTTTATTGGAAATTAACTTTTTTGTTGAAAATTCATTTTTTTATGTTTAAAAGTCATTTGTTTTCTAAAACCTGCAACTGTTCTTGGTTGAAATTTTATCTTTGTAGGTTTAAACTGTAACAGTCTGGTTAAAAATTCACCTATTTTGTTGAAAATCTAATTATTTTATTGAAAATTTAACTATTTTATGAAAAAGCGGCCTTTGTTCAGCGAAAATTCAATTGTTTTCTTAAATTTTCGTTCTTTTGGATTGAAAATTCATCTTTTAAGGTAGAAAAGTCTAACTTTTGGGTTGAAATAAATAAATTTGAACTTTAATCTGACGTTGTTTTATTTCGTTTGTAAAAGAATGTTAAAAATGTTAAAAGATCAAAAGACTGGTCTTTAAATATTAATGGTCAGGGAAAATGAAAAATTGGTCAGAGAAAAATTGCAGAAAAGTCAGGGAATTTCGAAAATGAAATTTTGCGGCCATCCTGTAATTGAATTTAATAATTTTAACTGACAGCGTATGAAAAAATTTCAAAATGATTATTTTGAAAATGGTAATTTCTATTCAAAAGCGTTTGAAAATTCTAAATTATTGAAATTGAAAATATTTCATTTTGAAAAAGTATCAAAATTCAAAATTTAATAATATGCAATTAGAAAAGTAGAAATTTGATGAATTAAAAACACACGATCCAAGTACATATAAAAAAAATTGATTGTAGTCTTAAGCAAGAAACAATTTTAACGTTTTAACGTTAAAATTGTTTCTGATTTCTTCCTTATTGAATTATTCAATTGTAATATTCAAAATTGAACATTTCGGCTTTTAAATTGTAATAATTAGTTCAATTCAATTGATTTAATTTAGAAATATTTCAGATTCAAAAAATTCAAATTCTAATAATCGGAACCTTTTTGAAGTTAAACATTTAAAATAGTACAATTTTACGTGTTGTTTAAAATGGATATGAAAACGTTTTCAGGTGAAATTTTGGAAGTTAAAAATGATATAAGCGTCTATGATTAGAAGTGGTTATAATCAATTATAATAATTTCAATGTCAAGTTCTTTTCGGGTATCTTTAAAATATGAAAGATCGTATTAAATAGTAAAAATGTGGGATATGAAGCAATAAATAAAGTGTCAGAAAATGAGGCAAAATTTTCAGATAGTGCAGCTTTTCTCGTAAAAGAAATTGCAAAGCTCCCTTATATTGCTGCTATATCATTGAACTGTCATAGGAGTAACGGGTGTTCTTGCAAAAAAATGGTCTGCATGCGATCTAAAGAAAAAGGACAAAATTGAAATAGAGTCGGATGGGAAAAGGTTTTACAGAACTGACTTATCGTGGCGCAGACGTGCGTGATGTTATGTGACATAGAAGCGAAGAAATTGAAAAGAAAGGTGCAGGAAATGGAAATAGTCTTATGTTCCAGCTCGATCAATTCCTATCCGCTTTCTGTCATAAAACAAAAAAACAAAAGATATGCAAATAAAGCCCAAAGGAGGCCATGCAAAAAAAAAAAATTAATCCATTTTTATACCATACTTTTTCAAAATTATCTAGGCTCATTTATTTGCTTACATAAAGCTCAGAACATTTTATATTTTCATGAACCCATCAATTTTCCTCTTAAAGAAAGGAGCGTTTTGATAAT
The DNA here is from genome assembly GCA_932195095.1 of Andricus curvator. Classification (NCBI taxonomy): domain Eukaryota; kingdom Metazoa; phylum Arthropoda; class Insecta; order Hymenoptera; family Cynipidae; genus Andricus; species Andricus curvator. The sequence goes on along the minus strand of CAKNYM010053729.1, from coordinate 541,992 downwards.
TCTGATAAATTGCCTGAAAAATATTGTCAAAGTTTGAAAAGAAGCTTTAAGGGGAATAAGGTGAGGGATCAAGTGTCGTAGAATGGCAGCCCTAGAAAACGTAATTTTTCGAATTTTGATCTAGAAAAGGAAAGGGTAGTGTAGAATCATCCCCTTGAAAGTTTAAAGTCAACTTTCGCTTTTCGACCCGCGTGAATTTCCCATCCTGCTCTTTTTCGCCCTCGAATTCCCTTCCACATCCACCTGGAGTCAAGGTAATGCTCAGGCGCAATACACGCGTTCCAACCAGACAAAACTTAGTCGGTTTGCGAACGCGCATGATCTAACGGCCACGTGGGAAAATCCACCCTGCATTAGAAGATCCGCTCTCACGTCGTGCAGACTGCATGGTTTCCCTTTCCTTCCTCTCACTTTTTTTCACCAATTCCACTTTCTTATGGTATTTTATTGTCGAAAAATAGAAAGGATCAATATTATGTTTATTCTTTTGGATGTTTGATAAAAACTGAGAATTCCTCAATTTTGTTTTATTTTGTGAGAACCTAAGCAGCGAGCTTTTATGTAGATTTCTATTACCGAATTTTACCGACATTGGAAATCAATTTTTTATACCTTTGTAATTTTGAAGATTTGACAATATTAGCTATGATGTAGAGGTGTGCAATTGATGTATTCGACTCCATGGCTGAGTCAAATTTTTTATTTGACTCTCGATCAGCGCTGTTTCAGATGGATTTTATTTCAAAACCAAAGGAACAGTTTTGATTTTACTAAATCTTACTTTTGAAGTGATTTAAGTTGCTTTGAATTTTTCTCAAATTAAACTCGATTTTGAAAAATCCCATGTTCCAACCGTGCCCGAATGGGTTCCAGTTTGCATTGAAAATTCGACTCAAGTGACTGCACACCACTGCTATGATGTGATCAAAATAAATCTAATATAAAAAAACTGAAGAACAAATAATTGCTGATTAAGTTGATAATGTTAGAAATTAAAAACTTAAATTTAAAAAAAATAATAAATAATCATCAATTTATAACTATCAAATGTAAGATGCCGATAAGAGAAATCTTTATCTAAAAATTCTTCTGATTTGAAAACTAACTTTTATTACAATTATTGTCGTTCTCCCTACACGGTGGGGCTGAACCAACTTTAATTGCAAGGTCAATATAGGATTTTCCGACCAATTATGGTAGTCTATAATCCCACGGACATTTTAAGACCACTATGCCAACAAACACGCAAAGGGAGGAAGGAATTACGGAAATTAATGAAGGAATGTCCGCTCGCTTAATATAAGTAGATAGTGAATTTAATAATAAAGGAAAGAAAGATTAAGAAATTCTTGGCACTGACTATTATTACGGAAGTTTCCGTAAAACTAACCCTGCATCATGCTGGAAAATAGTTTTGTCTTACGGAGAATTCCGTAACGGTAGACACTTCGGAAATTCTTCTTCTTCTTTCCTTCTTCCTTTTAATTCAATTCCTTCATTTCCCTTATTTACACATCATTGAATATTAACATATTTTAAGTACTGAATTGTATTGCACTGACAAGGGCTAAATTAGTCAAAAATATGTATTTTTAATTAATGAAGCACTTTATTTATTATTAATTTTTTTATCTTGAAGTACTTATGCCTTAGTATCAAATATAGGACTGACCACTCTTGAAATCTTTCGAAACCTTTTAAAGCTTTTAAAATTTCTTAAAATTCCTCGAATCCTCCTGAAAGCTCATGAAATACAAGAAATTTCTCTAAAATCTCATAAAAGCCCTTAAAATCGTTTCAAATATTTCGAAAGACTTCAAAATTTTGTTTAAATATTTTACACAAAATTGAAAAATTTGGAAAGCCCTTGAAATTCCGAATTTTTTTTAAAAATCGTTTGAAGTGCTTTATGCCAACGGCGATACCACGTTGAAAACACCAGTTCTCGTAAGATCACTGAAGTTAAGCATTGTTGGGCGCGGTTAGTACTTGGATGGGTGACCGTTCAGGAATATTGCGTGCTGTTGGCCCGTCGTGGGTGTGGTGGGCCCACATTGGTAGTAAATATCCACCTAGAAACACTACCCGAATCGGGTAGTGAGGCAATGAACTTTCGAGTTCGAACTGCTAATTAATGTATGTATGTATGAAGTGCTTTATAATTTTTTAAACCTGTTGAGATCAGTACTTAAAATCCTTAGAGTCCCATTGAAATATTTTGAAATATTTTGCGATCTCTATAAGTCCTCTGAAATTCCTTAAAATGTTTAGAAATCCCTTGAGATCCTGTGAAACTCTTTGAAATGTGTAAAAATAACTTGATATCTTGTGAAATTCCATTAAATATATTGAAATACTTCGACAATTGTTAAAATCTTTTTTAGTACTTTAGGATCTCTAGAAATCTCTTGAAGTCCCTTTAAATCTGTTGAAACCACTTCAAACCTTTAGAAGTTTTGCAATATCTCGTGAATTATTTTTAAACAAATTGAAAACTTGTCCAAAATCGTTAAAATCTCTTTCTGTACCTTGAAATTACTTGCAATCCTTTCGGAGATGCTGCGAAATATTTTGAGATACTTCAAAAGTCCCTCAAATCTTTTTAAATACTTTTTAATCCCTAAAAAATCTTTGAAATCCATTGAAACCTTAAAAAGTTTTTTGACAGACCGTGAAATATTTTTAAACCCATTGAAAATGCTTTAAAATTTCTTAAAATCACTTGAAATTATCATGAATCGCTTAAAATTCAAATATATATGTTCTGTGAAAGTCTGAAATCATTAAAAAATTTTTACATAATGTCTATAAATTATTGAAAATCGCTTGAAACCTTTTTAGATCCCTTAAAATCCCATAAAATTCTTTGTAATCTCTTAAATTGGTTTAAAATCCCTTAAAATCCTTTGAAATTTCTCAAATCTCTTGAAATCTGTTAAAATCACTCGAAAGAATTTGAAATATTTTCAAATATTTCAGAAACGTTGACATTTTTTAAAACTTTTAAAAACCCGAAGATATCTTCTGAAAGGCTACCCTAGACATTCAATTATTCATATTTAGGGGATTTTTCTCGACATTTTAAGCAGCTGATAAAAAATATTGCCTACTTTATTATAACTATTGTGTGAAAAAAAAAGATTGAATCTGAAATGTTCATCATTAAAATTTTAATAATCGTTGGGGGATTGTATTAACCCTCAATAATCATTAACCCTCAATAAATTTCTTTGAGAATTTTGATGTTCGTTGATGGCTTTATAGGGTCAGGTAAATTGAATATAATTTTTTTCAGGGACGCAATGTATAATTGAAAGTGTTATTTTTTGTTTAATATGGTAGTTCAAAACTATATAAAATTGCTTTTATAATTATTAAAATTATATAAAAATTTCTGTGAAAGTAAAATTTTTATCTCACATCACACATCGAATATTTTCAGTTTTAAAATGTATATAATTTATCACTTACAACCATTTTTACTGAAAATTATGATATTTTTAGATTTCTTGTAATTACTTATTTTTTGTAGTAAGCATAAAAATCGACTTTTTTCAAAAAGGACCTGATAGATTTTTTTGTTTTTTGTCTTAAAATATCCATTGGAATAAAGACTACCATAATCAGTCAGAAAATCTCATATGCAAGAAACTGAAAATTAAGGTTAAATTTTTTGATTTTTGAATTTTTATTACCTCAATATTATCTCTAGTTTATTTAATGAGTTTTTTTTTACAAGCTCTTGGTTTCAAATAAGTGAAAAACTGAAATGACTGACGGAACTTTTCCAAAGAATTGAAAAATTATGGAACCAATTTCTTCCAGCATAAAGTTTCATAAGAGGGGTGAAGAGGACGTTAAAAGTAATCGTCAGGAAGAAGCATATTTCGTATTCCCGAAGGATGTCTCGCGTGCAGGGGATTCCTTCGCGTGTTGTTAGAAGTACGGCATTCAGTGTCCTCTTTTCCTTGCTTTTTCTTACTTTTTCTTTTCACAAAATAGACCGCAGGTAGTCGTTGCTTGTAAGAAGGGTGCGCGCGTTTCAGACAATAGTATTCCAGCCGTTTGAATTAATGGCAAATCCATAGTGAGCTCTGAGCGCGGGTAAGCTCGACCCAAAAGTACCCCTGCGGAGTCAAACGTGCCCACGCACTTTAGTGCTTTCGAAAGCTCCATCTCTCGCTCCCAGGACAAACACTCGTGAAGCAAGCTACCCCTCTTTGCGTATTATATGTCTTTTATCCACTGAGATTCGAGCACTGTCGGTAACTCTGCCTCTTATGATAAATTTCTTTTCCTTCTTCTGAAAGTTCAAATCAAGATCGCGATTTAGTGCATGTGTACTCATCTATACTTCATACTAATAAAAAAAGTTAAAATTGATTAAATGCGAGACCAAATAATATATATATAAACTAGGCCCCCCCTTTATAATGTTTCTCATATTTTTAACATTAAACATTTTATTGGTCTTTAGACAATACAATTAAAAATCACTCAGAAAAACAGTTGTCTTGAAAGAAAAGCATTGTCCTTTTTCCATTTTTGTTTTAAATCACGCGAATATAATTTTCTACACAAACAGAATTATTAAACTGTGTTTTTTAGAGATCTGATTTTTGGCATGAAAATTACCATAAGTTAAACGTCTCAGTAATCGTGACGCCAATTTTTTTTCTTTTTATCTAATTTGAATTAACTGAAATTGAATGTTACTTTTAACATATTTTTTAACAATATATTCCAATTATAATCAAGTTTCACGATTATTGGGACCATCGCGAAATACTCTAATAACGTCCACAAAAGACTAAAAAGAGGATAGGGATCAGCAGTACATGTCACTGAAAAGGAAAATTGAAGATTAAAGACTTTTAGCTATTTTTTTCACTTTTACTTTTTTATAATTAATTTGTAATTTGTACTATTTTTTTTTATTTAAAAACTATCTTCAAATAAATCATAGAATAGAAATAAAATATAGAAAATACTGGAAAGAGGTACACGGAAAAAATTTATCCGTGAAGAAGTCACGAACTTGTAGCTAGGTCTCGGATACGAGATAAAAAAATGAAACATTACATCCTTATTTCTATGAGAAATATATGCATAAATTTCAAAGTTTCTTACGAACAGTTCGAATTTCCTACGAATAGTTCCTGAAAATTTCAGACTGAAATATAAAGAGGACAAATTTTATTTGTGCGATTTAATTTTATATTAATTTATAAATTCGCAACTCAGAAGATTCGAACCCTCAAAGACTGGTGACTCACAAGTTTCTAAACATAAACCAGGAGTGCGTAAACACGCGCAGCCATCAAGGCCAAACAAAATAGGTATTATAAAATTTCTAGCCACTCATCCGACGAGCTCGAGGCACACATACGAGCGCACACACGCACCGCGCGTTTGGGAGAGTGTGTGTGTGGGCCACGTACAGGCGAACTTAGTTTCGAGTTCCCAGATTTGTCGCGCAAGCTCGTGAGTGCTCTGATAATCTTTTCCCAATCACTCGTAATATTTTTGTAATTATTCACGTAAAAAAAAGTCATGAACCGTTTTAGAATTTTCACATCGAGTTCGTCAATCTTTCTCAAAGTTCGCAGGTTATTTACGAAAATACATAAATATCCGATGAATTTTTCTCATATCCGAGACCTAGCTACTAGTTCGTGACTTTTTTGCGGATAAATTTTTTCCGTGTAGTACATGCTAATAAAAAAGATAATTAAAGACCAAAGACATTCATTTATTCTTTGGGGGGGGGGGGGGGGCTAGGAGGTTACACGTGAGAATTTGCGGGATTGGGCGGTAGAGGGTATCGAGGGTATGGGACAATTCTTGACAGAGCAACGGTTCGCAAATGGTGGTATCCCAATTCGAATTAGGATAAGATTGTATCTGAGGATGGAGGGAAAAAGGTGGTATTTAGGGGTACCGCTCTAAAAGAGGGGAAAGGGGTCAGATAAGGTAAGGTGTAGTGAAGTGAGGGTATTGATGGTGTGTAGGGGATGGTTGGGGTTTTTGTTTCTCGAAATAGTTTAGCACACTAAGAGGGCGTGAGTGCTGGAAATGTAGGAAAGAAAAGTAGTTATGGATAAGGGCATAAGGTTTAAGGGCAAAGCGGTAAAGAGGTAAAGTGGTATGAGGGGGAAAAAGGCCATAGTTGATAAAAATGTGACACATAGGGAAATTTGGCACATCTGGTAATAACACATTTATAATAACATTTATGTCACATGGGGTAATATGGGGCCCGGGGTAATGTTGGACCAAGGCCCCCGATTCCTGACACAGTGACGGCTGCGGCGAGATCTTGCTAGAATCGAGAGAGATATTGCCTCAAATGGGTTTTCGTGGACAGCTTCTTCTATATTTGGAAAAGGTTTCAGCTTGTGTGCTAAAATGAAGAAAGGCTTCTATTCTTCGCACTCGCTTTTTTTTGTATCTACCCTCGAACGTGTCGAGAATTATACTTGTCAGCAAGTACTCACTGCGCACTCGTCTCGTCTATTATTAAACCAGTTGAGCGGCACTCGATCGACGCGAGTCTCCCCCTCTTTTTCTATTAAGCGAACAAGGGTACACGGATGCGGATGCGTTTTTTGTTTAGAAAAATACTGGGAAGGCTTTAGCTGCTCCCGAAAGTTCAATGCCCATAATATTTAGAGGCCTGAAGTAAAAATATCGAAATAGTGCTGAGAAAGTGTTGAGTCTCCAAATGACATCTTCAAGAAAGTTGTTTTATTCTTTATGCAGTATTTTAGAAAACCTGGTTTATCAGCAATTATTAAATTAATTAATTAATTAATTCCAGTCGATACGTGTGATATGTATTTCATACAATCTGAAAGTTGTAAATATTTGTTTCAAAATTATCTGAGGTGGGTTAAAGACATCAATACTCAGCCAATTAGGTTTAGGCTGTATGAGGGTAGTTACCCCACTAAAAAGTAAAAATTCGCAAATTTTTGCCGTCTGAATATCATTTTTTGCCCTCTTAAAAGATTTTAACAACAAAAAATTCGGGGAAAAAATTGTCTAATTTCGTTCATATGAACGTTCGTAACTTCAAGTACATAAGTGCAAGTAATTACTGAAATAAAATTTGAAAACCAAACGTTTAGAGGAAACTTAGATTTTTTCCGAATTTTCGTGTACATTTCATAGTGCGCGGGTGAATGAAACGCAGTCTTCCGATAATGATATTGGGACTAATATTTTTTTGGTGCTGCTTAAGATCAAATAAAAGTAAGTAATGAAAGAAAACCCGAGTACCGAGCGTTTAGTGGAAAGTTAGAATTCTTTCCAAATATCAAATATAGCTTATTTCATTAAAAAAATAAATATAGGACATTATAATAAGTTTATTGCCATTCAAGTTCATATACTACATCATTTTTGCAATAATTGAACAACAAAAAATTGATTTCAGTAATTATTACCAATTTTATATTCTCTCCGCATCAGCATTCACTGTGATTGAAATATTTCGAGAATTTTTGTTTACTCTGTTAAAATTAATGTGACTATTGAATTAATATTAACTTATAATTTATAATTAACTTATAATTATTATTTTCGCATTGAGCTTCTGAACAAATGTTGCATTACAATTTTTGTATTTTAACTATTCAAATTTTTTACACTTCTCAAACAATTCTCTCTTTGCTTTAAATCAACGTCTTGGTTCTTGGAATCAATTAATAGTTTGTCAACTTTGTTATATGCTTATTCTAAACAATGTATCGCATCTTAAGATCATAGAAATATTTACTCATCTTAAAACCCCATTCACTTGTTTCCAAGAAATATTTGGTAACATGAAGGGTACTCTTCTTTGCGAAGCAAGGAATCACATTTTCCAATTAAGAAAACATTTTACTTCAGCTGATCCCGAGTAAAAATATTTCGTCTTGAGTTCGTCTTGGCTCGTCTTGCTTTCGTCTCCAAGACGGCTATGTCTCGCTGGCGGCCAGGGTCGAGACTTAGCAGTCGAAGATGTAAGTTTTGAGTTTATGACTAAGGTTTATGATGGGTTTTGAAGACCAGTCAAGGTAGACTTGTCTTGAGACGAGAAGTTTAAGTCTTGAGAAATAAACAGAATTTTTTCTAAAGAAAATTATGTTACCAATTTATGGCTTTAATATTTACCAGTCTCAAAATTACGAAAGTTTTCGTTTGTGAATTTTATTGTCTATTATACTCCGGCCCCTACAAACTATGAACCCCACCGTCAGGGCCTACCATTTCCAGGAATCAGGTAGCTACGCTGGGACCAAACAGTTGACATCTGCTAAGGATTAACATTTTACAACCGATAATACTTGTCATTTTATAATAAAAGATTTTTAAATTAAAAATTTGGAACCTGTCGGTCGCAAGAACTAAAGGCATACAAAATTTTCCGTAAAAAGATTAAAACTGTGATTTTCTACAAGTATCTAATGAACTGCTGGCGATAGGAAAAAATGGATACCATTTTTAGATTTGCCATCCTAAGAACATAATTATTGCTGTTAAACAAAATTATTAATAAATAAAAAGTAAATACCATGAAGATAAATAATATAAAAATTCTGTAAAATTTAAAGCGGTTTAGTGATGACCCTCGGAGGTCTTCGGAGCCTTTTGTTGACGGTGTCCTTGAGTTCGGCTTGAAGACGAAAAATTTCGACTTGAAGACGATAAATGAAGTCTCGCTCACGGCCAGGTGCGAGACTTACAAAACGTCTTGGCTATGTCTTGGACGAAGACTTAGCCAAGACGAATTATTTTTACTCGGGATGGACTTTAGTTATTCGTTTGGAGGAAATATTTTCTTGATTTAAAATCACGTAAAATACGATAAAATCACGACATTATCAACTACCTAATTTTCAAACACAAATCTCTTATTTCTTTCAACCAATAACAGCGTTCCCTCGCTTAGTTAATATTTCACTGACTGAAATAAATAGTAATTTGCAATAATAATTTCATACTTTTAGTTCACATACAGCTATTTCTTTTTATGAAATAAATGTTTTATAGGTCGTATTCAGTACGATCATTCTTTTGCATCACGTATATTCTATTGGTTTCAAGATTTTTTAAGCCATTTCTTTGTATTAAAGAAATGTTTTATATGTTGTATTCAGTACAGTCATTTCTTTGAACCAAGTAAATTTATATCATGTTTGCTTTTTGGAAGGTGTCCCCTCGAATCAAAGAAAAATTGTTAGGGTTCCGTAGCCCCGGGCAGAAACGCTTATACTTTCGGTTGGGTATCCGTCCGCCGTACTTTTTCCCTTGGCCTTGAAGGAGAAGTTGGGAAGTGGGAGAATGAAAATTGGGGAAGAGAGGAGAGAGGAAGTAGGGAAGTTTGTATGAGTGTGGAGGGGATAGTAGGGGAAATAAGGAGATGGTAAGTAGAGGAGGTAGAAGTAGGAGTAGGGAGGGGAAGTAAGGGTATGGATGGTGGTGGTTGGTGATGGAGGGTTATTGTGGGAGTGGAGGGGAAGTAGGTGAAAGGAGAGGGAGCAGGGCAGAGAAAGTATGGATGCGGGAGATTTGAACATTTTTGGTAGGCGCGCGGCACCTAATTTGACTAATTTCATTCTTTCTATTTTCCACTTTTTTTTTGCATTTGGACAACCCTGATGGTATAGTGTTTATTTATTATTTTCTGCCTAATGAACTAATGAAGCAGCAAAACAAAAACTAGAATTTCCTACAATATTCTTTTATCCAATTTCTTCTCCATTGCTTATTCAATTTCTGCGAACAATTTTCCATCTATTCTATTCCCTGACTCACATGTCCTACGGGACATATTGCACTAATAATGACACTATGTGACTTTCACCGTCAAATATTTACACAGGCCGTCATGATCAACGACTCGAGTTGCTTGGATAGTTTATTCTGCCAATTACCCCAATTTGACCGATCGCTTCTAGATCCGAAAGTAGGCTCGCCGTAATGGTCTTTTCTATATATTGAACTTTCTTGAATCGATAAAAGTGAATAGAAATGGAAGCAATATGGTCTGATTACGATCACGCATCGAAGTGCGTACTGGGTGCGGAGCGGACTAAATGACGCGTACACGCGGGTGCGACTTAAGCCGATTCGAGGGTATAAACGTATAAACGACAGCCAGGCGCATTTATATGTAATATACGAGTAGGGTGGAAGTGCGCGTTGCACATCAGGGGTGCAGCCTTAATCTTCCTCCGACTGTCGAGCCGAGCGGCTAACCTATAACGGGATCCAGGATTATAAGTTGTAAGCTCCATGCCGCAAATACGTTTCGCCGTTTGCGTTTGGTGTGTCTGCATTGGTATTTTGCTCTAATAATGCGCTTGTGGCGACCCGCTTAAGTAGATTCGGCATTATTGGATATCTTGTCTTTGAACGCACTCTGAGTTGTTAACTCATACTGGAAATGTTCCTCCAGCAAACACGTTTGATATAGTACGAATTTGATTAACTTATTAATATCTATTTATTACCATTACGTAAGGCTTTTGGGGGGGGGGGGGCGAAAAGTCTTACGAATCCTCGCGATTTATTATTTGTTTCGGTTTTTTTTGATAATGTAATATTTCATATTACTTACGTTCAATAAATGTAGAATCCAGGAGTTAACTATTCTTGACATCTGGTGTAGACATGTCATGAAATCTCGTGGAATCCCTGGAAATCTTTGCAATCCTTCGAAATTCCGTGAATTATTTTGAAATTTTTTTAATCCTTCAATGTTTTTTAAACCATGTGAAAATTCCTTGAAATTCTTGGAAATCCATGGATATCGTACATACTCTCTTTAAATCCCTTTGAAACTTAAATCTATCTTTAAAATCGCTTGATATCTTTAAATGCTATAAAAATCCCTTATAATCCTTCTAAATCTTTACAAATCAGATAATATCCTTGAAATTCTGTGAAATATTTTGAAATATTACGAGATCCCTTTAAATCTTTGAAATTTCTAAAAATATTTTTTAATTTATACAAATCTTTTAAAAGCCATTGAAATCCCTGAAAATCATTTAAAATCCTTTATGATATTCAGAAATCCTTTGAGATTCCTTTAAATTTTTTTGAAATCTCACGAAATCCCCTAAAATCCGCGGATACACGGAAACAAATGAACTCTATAGTGTCGAAATTCCGATTTCTCAAACATAGACATTATTTTTAAAAAACATCAAGAATTTCGCACATCGTCAGAATGTCTGTTTTCCACTTTGGTTGTCAAGGAGATTTTTTAGATTTCACGATACCTTGACATCAAATCGGTGTTCATAATATAAACCAAAAATTATGTAAGACAGACAACCTTTTTTCGTGTATGCGTTGGAATCTTTTGAAATCTCTTCAAATCCTTTAAAATCCCGAGAAATCGTCGAAATCCCTTTAAATCCGTTCAAATCTTTGGATTCCCTGTAAAATCCCCTGAAATCTTTTAAAATTCTCGTGAAAATACTTCGGTATATCTTGAAGTCCTTTTAAATCCCGTGATTGATTAATTGAAAATGTTTCGAAATCTCTTAAAATCCCTTAAAATCCTTTAAAATCCCTTGAAATCCTTTAAAATCCTTTATGATCTGTGAAAATCGTTCTTAATTTCCTCAATGGCATACAAATACGTACTTGAAGTCCCTTAAAATCTTGTAAAAACCCTTGAATAACTGAGATTTTTTGAAGTTCTACTAAGTCATTTCTTCAAACACTTGAAACTTTTTTAAATTATTTGAAATCTGTGAAACCTCTTGTAATCCCTTGGAATCGTTTGACATACCCTAAAATGTTTGTAATCCCTTTTAAATACTTTGTATTCCTTTGAAATACCTTTAAATTTCTTGAAATTTGTTGAAATTCTTTTAAATTACTGGAAATGTTTCAAATCTTTTGAATTCCTTTGAAATCTCATTTACAGTGAAAATAATTGATATATGTTGTTGATATATTGAGTACAAATATAAAATCTTAAAAAGGGGGGGGGGCACAAAAATCTTACGAAACCTTACAATAGGGCGTTTTATATTTGATCCATAATGGATCTCTACCAAGCCAAAAAGTCCAAAACACATTTTGTGGTGAAGGGAATGGAATTGAGGAAGTGGAGGGGGGAGAAGGCCGCTATTGGAAACTTTTCTTTTAGACCGATTTTTTTCGAGGACGGCTCAAATTAAAGCTCTTAGTATGTTTAATTGCGAACAAAATTAAATTTGCTATATTGTAGTGTTGTTTTTTTAGTACCAGTAATTAAAACTAGGAAAAATGAACTTTTGATTTTCAGGCAACTATGCTGGAAACTTTTATTTATGTCCAATTTTCTTCAGTGATTGTTCAATTGAAAGCACTTGGTATTTAGAATTGCAAAAAGAAGAATTCACTATGATATAGTGTCTTTATTTTATTATCAGTGATTAAAAACTAGGAAAAATGTGAAAATTTGATTTCGTAGACTATTATATGCTAAAAGCTTTTTTTTTAAGTCCGATTTTCTTCGGGATGGCTCAAATTGAAGCTATCGATATACCACGAAATCCTTACGCGAGGAAGCTTGCCGACCTCTTCTCGGACTGACTTTTTTGTTTATTTTTTTTAAAAGAAATACTGCTTTAGTAATTTCTAGAAAAAAATTGTGCGTATACCCACTAAAATGAGCTTTAACTTCTGAAAATTGATTCAATCAAACTATAATATTTATAGTGTGTTGTTGCATAACCGATCGCAATTCGATTATTGCAGTTTGTTGAAACAATCTTCTGGCTATGAAACGTATTTAATGTAATGTTTTCCATGAATTTTGTTTGATGGAAAAGTGTATTGTATTAAAAATTGGAAGTGTAGCGTACATTTCATTTTTAATCAGTATAGAGCCCACTTTAAATAGGAAGAGTGTAATTTATTAGTTTGATGATTGGAGGAGGTTGGAGAAGAGGGTGGACTGATACCTCCCCAGAGTACGATTAAAGTTTCTGGCCAGGACCTATGATTCATGCATTTCGTCTTTCATGAAGGTTAAGTCCTTGATAGTAGTCCGGAGAGCAAAAAGTAATCGATTTCGATTTTCTTTATGTAACAAATTGCATGCCATAATGATAATGTCCTTCATATATCCATAATCCTATCCCTAAGAAAAATGATTGGTTAGGAAAAGAAAAGAATTTGTTTGTTGTAGAAGCAACAAGATTTATTTGTTGCCGAAAAAATTTGATTTTTATTTGTTTAACAGTATTTTGATTACGTCAGCAAAAGGTTTTCTGGAAAACTCAAAATTTTGTTGAAACACAAAACATTTTTCTCAGAGATGAAACCATTATTTATATCTAATAAAATTAAAATTAAACTTAGCTTTAAACCTTAAATCAGATTTTTTTATGAATCATGTTTGGAAAATTATTCTTGCTATTTGAAATCATACAGAAAAATGTTAGTTTGGGACAAAAAAACAGTTTGTTGCTATATTGAAGCAACAAAATATTTTTCTGAGAATAAAAATAATTTTATTGCACTCGTTGATTCAAATCTATACAAGAATATTTTGTCTTTAACCGAGTATTTTTTCCAAATCTGGTAATAATTGGACAGATTGCCTAAAAAATGAAGGAGAAACAAAAAGCGTTCTCAAAAATCGAATTTTTCCCTTCTATAAGAAAAATGAGGAATCGTCACACATCGTCCAAAGTTTTGATGAGTTCTCGACATCCTGACCATTCCTGATGAGGCTGACTATTTCTATGGGTGTTTTAGTTCACTACCTATCTGGAACAGTTCATCGGCTAGGACCGCAGGTAGGTCAGCTGAAAAGGATTAAGAATGAAAAATACCTGTTTTCTAATGTTGTATAGTTAGAAAATATCTAATAATTTCCCTAAAATGTTTAAATATTGAATAAATATTCACCTTCAGAGTCATACCATATATGAATGACGCTGAAGGTGAATCTGAAAATGTTGCCTGTTTCGTCATATCTCATTCCGTTTAGAAGATACACAATATTTATTCAATAAAACGGAGAAAAATGGATGTTTAAACGTAATGTGTAGATGTTCAGGGTTAACATATTTTATGTTTAACTATAGGAAAACAATCTAGATGTTCAAAGTTAGTATCTGTAGATATTAAAAAGTGAGATGTTACTCTGTAACATCCAAAATGTTCAACTGAAATATCGAAAATATTACATGTATGGTTATGTCAAATAACGGCTGTAAATATTTGAAGAGTTTACTTATTTCTGCATTCCTTTAAGGAATTAATTGATAACTTATTTGTGAATTTAAAATTAAACTTGAATGTTCGTACATGAACGAAAACAGATAAAGGGTATGAAATGTCGATCAGATGATGCATTCAGTCAAGTTGAGGTTGTGTTTAATATTTTTAATTCAAAATAAAAATGGGTTAAGTAAGCTGAGAACGAATGATCTGTAATCAGCGTTTTAAATTCTATCTATTTTAGGTTACTTAAACTCAAATTTTATTTTAAATTTACAAACATTTCGTCAAATGTGTTCGAGTCAATACAATCTCAAACTTAAGAACCTTGTTCCGTCATGTACGCGGACAAACGTCGCTATCAGATTTTAATTCAGGATAGCCAATGTTGATTCGTTGGAAGTGTCCTGAACTTGTAATACCTTATAATTGTAATATCGAAAATAAATAGCCTTCAAATATAGTCGTGAAAATGCAATGCGCGATACGCATACGCTTGGACGATTTTAACATCTGAATGTGTTTCAGTTTACGAAGTGTCTCGTCGTCCCGAAATTCGGGATGACTAGCCCACTTTCAACATTTGGTTAGTCGTCTCGAAATTCGGGATGACTCGCCCATTTTCAACATTTGGCTAGTCGTCCCGAAATTCGGGATGACTAGCCCATTTTCAATATTTGGCTAATCGTCCCGAAATTCGGGATGACTAGCCCATTTTCAACATTTGGCTAGTCGTCCCGAAAATTATGTATTTTTTTTTATTTCACTCCTTTTGAGTTAGCCGAAGATTAACAAAACTTTGTTTTTCATCCCTTATTAAAAATAAATTTAAAAAAACCGGATAAAACTAAAAGTTAGGTTATATTTTATAAAGTGTAGTCCTTTAAGCTTCAACGTATTCAAATTATTTTATGTATTTGCACTGTGTCACCGCAGTCTCAATTTCTTTCGAAACTTTCCTATGATTTCCGCGCTCTGATTGGACCTTCTTTTGATGTGATCTAGACTCTTTTCAATTCTGTCTGGTATGCACTTTATAAAACAGTTTCTATTTGCTTTTACTAATCTGAGGTTTTGACTTTTTTTGTACGTATTTCTATCCTAGCACTGCACAGAAAGGTTGCAATGCTTCATTCACTGTAACTGCACGCAAAGATTGGCAAGCACTGGTTGTCAGATCCGTAAATAATAAGCATAATCACATGCGTTCAAAGGTATATATCTTTAAAAACTTTTATTTTAGAATTATTCGTCACTTTGCGTGTACATTTTCAAGCAAAACTGTTTTTTTATTCTCTTCATGTCTCTTGGAGGGGGGGGGGGGGGGCAAGGCACTCCTGTTACGGGGCACAGAAATAATGGAAGGTCAAACCCCTACCCCTTTTCCAAGTCCTAATGGGGCAGGAAAGCACCCCTGTGACTGTTCACAGAAATAATGTAAGGTCACACCCCTTACCCCTTTTCCAACGCCTCATGAGGGGACGGGAAGGCACTTTTCTGACTAGTCACAGGAATAATGAAAAGTCACACCCCCTGCCCCTTTTACAATGTCTCATGGGGGGGCGGGAAGGCACCCCTGTGACTGGTCACAGAAATAATGAAGTTCACACCTCTTACCCCTTTTCCAACGTCTCATGGGGGGGAGGCACCCCTGTGACTGGTCACAGAAATAATGTAAGGTCACACCCCTTACCCCTTTTCCAACGTCTCATGGGGGGCGGGGAGGCACCCCTGTGACTGGTCACAGAAATAATGAAAGGTCACGCCCCGTTACCCCTTTTCCAACGTCTCATGGGGGGGCGGGGAGGCACGCCTGTGACTGGTCACAGAAATAATGTAAGTTCACACCCCCTACCCCTTTTCCAACGTCTCATTGGGGGCGGGAAGGCACTTTTGTGACTAGTCACAGTAATAATGAAAAGTCACACCACCTGCCCCTTTTCCAACGTCTCATGGGGCCGGGAAGGCACCCCTGTGACTAGTAACAGAAATAATTTAAGTTCACACCGCCTACCCCTTTTCCAACGTCTCATGGGGGACGGGAAGGCATTTTTGTGACTAGTCACAGGAATAATGAAAAGTCACACCCCCTGCCCCTTTTCCAACGTCTCATGGGGGG
>CAKNYM010053729.1:437991-525643 GCA_932195095.1 Andricus curvator | reverse complement strand
ATGAAAAGTCACACCCCCTGCCCCTTTTCCAACGTCTCATGGGGGGGGGGGGTTAAAGTCGACTGAAGAAAGCGATAGTGATGATACTGATACAATTGAAAATCACATATTTTGTGATTATTGCTTGCTTTGGTGTCATAAAGAGTGTGCAGTCAAAAATATTCCAAAGAGTAAATATTGGATGTGCCAAAACTGCCACAAGAAATAAATATTTGGTAAAACTTCGATTTGATAATAAAAATTTCAGTCTGAATTTGTAATTTTTTATGTAAATTGTGATAAATTACACAAATCATTTTTGTACTTAATCTTAAATTGGTGATTGTACGTAAATATGGAGAAACTACATATGATATCTAATACGTACTGTTACTGCATTACTGTTTATATCCATGTGAAATAAATTATATTTGATATATTATTTACGCAGTGTCTCGTCGTCCCGAAATTCGGGATGACTAGTGTAATATTTTTCATGAGCTGGGCTAGTCGTCCCGAATTTTCAAGTGGGGGCGGGAAGGCACCCCTGTGATTGGCCATAGAAATAATGTTGGTGAAACACCTACCCCTTTTCCAACGTCTCGTGGGGGCGGGAAGGCACCCCTGTGACTGGCCACATAAATAATATTGGTCCAACCCCCTTAATTTTTCGGGACGACTAGACACAGCCTATTATTTAATATTACATTTTCGTATTTCTCAATTTTATTCTTCCTTCCATTGAAAATTAATTTTTAGTTTTTTTCTTAATTTAATTTTTTTTAAACTGTCTATTCAGAAACAAATTTAAATCAAAATAATCATTCTATACTTTAATAATGTTAGTTTAAGAAATAAAATATCAATGATTTGTCTATTTCTTTCGAGTTTTAAATAATAAAATATAAGTTATTTGTCTATTTCTTTCGAATTTTAAATAATAAAATAGGGTGGTGGTAAGCCTGTATTTAATGGATTCCGCTGAACATAACCTATTTATCTTGATGTTGATAGAGGTAGACCAGCTGATAAACTAGAAGTGGAGTGACAGGTGATGACAGGAATGAAGATTATTCCATGGTAGTTACCGTGGTTACCGTATGAATTCATTGAAAGAAATTAGTGTTTTATATAATATTAAAGTAAAATTTTAAAGATAATGACGCCGAAAAGTGGTGCGAGGCTAGAGGACCGGAGATCCCTAATATTGTCTAATTACAAGGAGTAAAATTAATTAAGTGCATTATTTTCAGGACGACTAGACAAATTGTGAAAATAGGCTAGTCGTCCCGAATTTCGGGGTGACTAACATTTTTGGTGATTTTTGTCTAGTTAAAAGGAGAAATTTCATAAAATGCATTATTTTCGGGACGACTAGCCGAATGGTGAAATTAGGATTGTCAATTTTGGTAATTTTTGTCTAGTTAAAAACAGTAAAATTAATAAAGTGCATTATTTTCGGGATGACTAGCCAAATGGTAAAGATAGGCTAGTCGTCCCGAATTTCGGGATGACTAGCATTTATCTTGATTTGCGGCTAGTCGTCCCGAAATTCGGGACGACTAGCCCAAAATTAAGAAAAATGCTATTTTTCCCGAAATTCGGGACGACTAGACGCAGCCTTCAGTTTAACATAAAAATATTTTAACTCCTAACATCTCAAGAAGATAGACGTTCGGCATGAATATCTGCATGTTAGGCGGTACAATCTTACTCTTTGAACATCTACATTTAAACATCCATTTTTTCCGTATAATATATAACTTTTGTGGGTGATTCAAAACCAATCTATTTAAATTATTACATTTTCACAAATAGGAAAAAGAAACAATCCAAAAAAATTGCATGTATTTCTAAAATTACTAATATTTAATGCATTCTTATTACAAAAATTTTGAATAAAAAGATTTCTTTCAAGAAATTGAGGTAAAATTATTTAGACTCAATTAAAAGAAATCAGAAAATAGTCATAGACAAATCCTGCAGATTGGAACGAATCATTTGTTTAGGGTCTCTATTTAAAAATTTTTAAATTAAGATCGATCAGAATTCTATTTGATCATGTATAATTTTATGCAAAATGAGCATGAAAAAGATTCAGAATCAAAAAACAGACTTCTAAACTATCAGCTTGTTTATGACTATTTTCTGATTTCTTTTAATTGAGTCTAAATAATTTTACCTCAATTTCTTGAAAGAAATCTTTTTATTGAAAATTTTTGTAATAAGAATGCATTAAATATTAGTAATTTTAGAAATACATGCAAATTTTTTGGATTGTTTCTTTTTCCTATTTGTGAAAATGTAATAATCTAAATAGATTGGTTTTGAATCACCCACAAACATTAGATATGGGCACTATGGTCTTTTTTTCCTTCTTCAATATTCATAATTTACATATTTTCAGGAATAAAATAATAAAAAATGAAAAAAGTTCATTTTTATAGATGATATATGTTTAAAAAAAATGTCTTCCCGGTACTTATTTGAAAATAAGGTTGCCCACGGGATGTACATACTGTACCAATTTTTAAATCACCAAGATACTTATCAAAAGTAAGTTGTTTACCCTTGTTGCCTATAACCAAAGGTATTCTGAGGATGATGCCATATATACAAAATATGTGCATAATTTTTTCTTATGTACCAATGAGTACTTTTGTAATAATCTTATGCTGAATTTCTGTTTAAAATCTTTTATTTTCAGATCACTGTTGATATCTTATTTTTGTATTCATTTCTGAATAATTGATAATGATTTTTGCAACGTTTTCTTATATTTTGTGTTTTTTCTCGGTCTTTAAGAATAAAAATTTTTTGTAACATGTGCATTTTATGATGTTTTGAGTTAGTTCGAGAGGTTCGTTGAAAACTATGTCACTTGTCCTGGCAAACGAAAAGCTATAAAAATCAAAAGGGTCCTTTCTCTCTCTCTCTCTCACTCACTCTCTCTCCCTCCCTCTTTATTTTAAATGTGGGAGGAAACGATTTCTAAAATCTGTTCATGCCTTGAGAGTTTTCGAGTTAAAAAATAAGTTTAGTTTGCCTCGGTACTTTGAATACTTCACCGCGTAATTTTTGTTAGTGATATTTTCATTTAAAATCATTTTTCCTTTTAATATAAATTAAAACAAAAATCCACAATTTTTCGCGACGGTGTTTTTTCAACAGCTTTTTAATCTTAGTATAAAAGCTGTGTATCGGAACTTTTTTGATTTTTTTAGACAATAATCTCATTTTCGAACATTTGTAATTTAGGCCTTATGGTATTTGAACCTTCAAATATTAGTCATGTAACCAATCTAAATGATCAGCCTTCCAACAAAGCTGAGGGTAGATTTTAATGCCGATCCCCCGCGAAATCGGTGTCAAAATATTTTCAAACGCAAATAAGCGCACGCATCACCGCCAGGGTGATCGTTGGTGGTATTTTCTATATATCTATATCACAATATATAGAAGTATCGACCAATCTCGTGTGTGTGTGTTTGAGTCAGCCAGTTTTCAACGCCCGTTCATTTTCGCTCCACAAGGTCCTTTGCCTCGCATGGGGTTGAACGTGTCCCAATGGTGGTCGAGCATAGCAAAGGGTGGGTTTTCCATCTCGTTCCATAGCATAACATAACGCCTAAACTGATGAGATTTTATCCAAATACTATTCATGAGGTTACGCTCTCCTCTTCATGGCGTGTTCCACAACTCTATTCTCAAGATTCTAGGCTTCAGATAGGCCACGGAATTTCTATTATCGCTGGAAGAAACAACAGATAAGAGACTCATGATTGAGTTGTGAGTAGATTTTTCTTAACGAGTCGTTTTTCTTCTTACGGGTTCGGAATTTTTTTTATAAGAGAATTTTAGTGTAGAGAAGAGTTTTTGTTTTATAATACGTAATATTCATTTCAGAAGAGAGATATTTTTTGTTCCTAAAATATTTATAAAGAAATTAAGAATCTGTTAATCTTCAATTATTTACATTGAATAGTAATGCACTGTCTTAAACTTCTGAAATTCTACATAAACAAAAATTTATTTTTTGTTAATCCTAATGTCAACTTTGTAATAGTCTAATCGATTAAATTCTATATGAGAATTCCTTCTATAGGCTGCAATTTAATCGTTTTGCATATATTTAACTGTTAATTTCAAAAACACTGCTCTTATATATGTATATAGCGTAAGATTCTACACAAAGTAAAAATAAAATTTTTTAAAGCTAAAGTTAACTCTACGATTACGTTTGATACGAGAACACAAAACAATGATTTTTCAATTGTTTTGCATTGTTGTGTAGAATGGATGTATTTATCGTTTTTAAAATTGAAATAATAAAATATGATTAAATTGTCTTCTGTGTAGGATATTCTCGTATCGAATTTAATCTCGTAGAAATAATTCTAGCAGAAACAAACTTTATTTTCACTTTATTTGACATTTTAGGGTATGCAGTTTAAACATTATAGAGTTTCAACAAAATTGTATAAGTAGAGTTCAATTATGAATAATTAAAATTAAAAGAAATACGTGTAAATTATCGATGCAGCCCCCTTAGCCATTATATTTTAGAAGAAATTAATTAATATATATTCGACAAAAAAGATTTTTAACACTGCTTTGATTCCATTCATTATTATGAACTGTTCCACTAATTTTCGAGTGGAAACCTCCAAATAAATGATAAATCAGTTTTTTATTACATGAAATTTAATTATACAACCATACAGTGCCAGCTTTATCCATTAATTTGTTTATGACAATTTAGGAAATCACGGAATTCATTGCATAATGGAAATTTGCATTCATCGAGAGTAAAATAATTTACTATAATTGAAGCGGGGAATGCGAAACGGTGTCAAGTCCAATCAGCCTACTTTTACAGAAGAGACGAAAAAACTTTCTTGAGAAACAATTTACAACCGGTTGAGTAAATTATAGATTTTTTGTTCTGGGGAATGGATCAGTTTAATAATCATTGTGTGCAAGAATAAATGGGGCTACATGTGCATATAAATAAAAAAAGTATACATACATCGTTGAGAAAATCATATTAATTACATGCTTTTATTGATTTCATAAACAAATAGCACAATTAACCAGAAAAAAAAGAATTGTTAAAAAATTGAATATTTTAAAATACTTCATTCATGTAGTTAGAATCCTTCGCAATTTTAAAATATTTGAATACATGTAAATGATAAATTTTAGAGTAAAAAAGTGCAAAACCTGTTTTTTTTTTACTGAAATAAATATAAAAAAGCGACAAAGTATGATTTTTGAAGAAAAATTCTTATTTCGTCAAATAGCACCATTTAGCTTTCCGTGCAAATCTCTTCGAAATTTAGTAATCTTTAATTTAAAAAAAGAAATTGTAAAATCTGTTGAAAAATAAAACCTCTGGAACATTTGAACCCAAAATTCCACTTTTTTCTTAAAATTTTTTTCTTCAAACTGGAAGAGACGCACTAAAATTCATATAATTCTGTTGTTTTATAGACCCCTACATGTTCGAGGGAGAAGAGAGGCTTCGAAAATTCTCAAAATTATCCGTATGCGTATAATTAAGAGCCACTATTTAATTTGAATTGCAAAGTGCATTCCATGATTTGCAATTCAAATTTAAGTATTCCTCGTTAAAACTAATTCACTTTACTCTATTTTAAAAACATTCCTTTCGGCGTGACCAAATAAATTGAATCTAACCATGGATAAAAATCATACGATTGGCCGAACAAACTAAAATCCACAGACAGCTACCGTAAACGATTCTGCTTTGACGACAGATAGTTTCAAAACAGGCCTACTACTCGTATAATTCCTAAGTACGGTAGGGTGCATAAATTTTTATGGAATCGTAAAAAGTACGTTTATTCGCTCGCCACGCGTAAAAACGAGTAATATGTCACTGTCCGGGTTTATGTGTGGGTATGCGTAGGAATTCATACGACCGCATGGGTATGTTGCAAGTGTTACTCTTTGCAATATGGTGCGGGAAATATACAGAGGAATACATGCACACAGAACCGCCCCATCGCGCCGAATGTAATTAGTTTTTAGCCCCGTGGCTATGATATGGGGTGGCCTAGGCGCCTAGCGCCTAGGGTACAGTACACTTTTCCTTCGGGGGTGCCGATATTCACAATCCTCGCACTCCTATGGACCCGGCGAAGGGTGCCGGTTTGCCTAAGGGTGGTTTCAGTTTGCCAGGGGCACTCTTGGCAAGTGCATCTCTATTGTCTGAGTGCAAGAACCCGAAAATACGCTTATGGTTCTTGTTACGTTGCTGTCCCGTGATTTCCGCTCAGTAATCGTTGACCAGGAAGTATCACGTTGTTACTGGTTGTGATTTTCCGGTTCCTGTGGCTTATTTTACATATCGTGGCTTGGGCAATTAATTATGGTGGTTACATGTGGGTGTAGGGTTTTTGGTTTTGTTACATTAGTGAGGTGTGTGTTCCTGAAGGATATCATTTACTGCTGTGCTGTTATGTGAATTTCTTTTAGAATGAAGTTTGAAGTGATAAATTTTCTTATTTGTGAGTTTGGAGTGTTGTGCGGTTTATTGTTCAAAAGTTGGAGCTATAGGTATTACTGGGGGAACAAATGATTTTTTTTACGTTTGATAAATATTTTTGAACTAAACTAACAAGCAGAAGTATTTGATATACCGAGTACTTATGTATTGTTAGTTTAAACAGTTTTATTTTTAATTTGATCAAACTATATAATCATTCAGATGAATGAAAGTAAACATGTTTCTTTGATTTGAAGACATATTTTTTTAGATTAATTATATTCCAAGTTCAAAGTACCCAGAAATTAAAAAACAAAAATTTAAATGGATTTTCACTTCCCAAAATTTTAAATCTAGCCAATTGAATATTGAGCTTGAAGTAGAAATTTACTTTACCAGTTCATACCTTTTTACAGGCAGTTTTATGAAACAGTACATACTATTTCATGCGCCAGCTTGCAAAATTGTGAAGTATACTGAAAATTCTTCGTACTTTCCAATTAGAAATAAATATTTCAATCAAAAAATTTAAAGGAATGCTCGTATCCCCAAAATTTAGAAAGATAAAAAAGTACTTAATATTTAAATTATTGTATTTTTTCTTACTTTTTCTTACTTTTACTATTCTACAACTTAAAAGCACTCATCAATATCGGTTTTAATGCTTTTAATTTAGTTCCCAGGCGAAAAAATTATATATAGTTTATATATAGTGGAAAAATTATGTATAATTTTCTTTTGTTTTGTACAAAAAATATATAAAACAAATTAAAATTATATATAATATCTCCCACTATGTATAACTTTTCCGCCTGGGTTGGGTCAGAATTACCTGAGTGTGAGTCTTATGAGTCATATTAGGGAGCGTCCAAAAACCCCGTGTACAGTTTTTCTTTCATTTCAATAAAAACGAAAATAAAATTGCCTCGAAGTTAAAAAGGACATAGCAATATAAAAAAAGAAAAAGTTTCTACGTGGTTTATGGACACTTCCTTAATAGGAATTTTAATAAACAAAACTTAATTTTTTGTCATAAAATCTGTATTATAAATTATATTTATTTTTTATTTAAATTTATTATTCTCAATTATTTTTAATGATCTTCCATTACATTTTTATTTGAATATTACTGGGTTCTTTGATATTATTCAAATTATTTATATGACTACACTTGTTTTTTATTAGTTGTTAAATTTCCCCTAATTTTTCTAATACACGAGGTAAAGGTTTTTCTACTAAATTGTTTATAATATATTAAAATTTTGCATAAACTTAGCATTACACTAAGTTATCATGTAATTTTGACATGTATTAACCTCACTTGAATGTAAATTTTCAGTATTATCACAGATTATTAAGAATGTATTATAAAAATGTGCAGATATTTGCCTTGGGATTTCCTGAGACGGAGCTTGTTATAAATACAGTATTGCTCAGAAAAAGTAACTTGACAAAATTAATCAAGTTAATGGTTTTAATATTTTTTGTTAAGGAATAATGTTCTGTTTTTTTATCATTACGAATTTTTGGTTTCTAATCTATTTTTCAAATTTTCCCAAAATCTTTTTTTGTATATTTCTCTCATTTTTCATATGTTTCAAGATTCAAAACAAAAATATTTGTGACATTTTTGGCATGTCAATCATCAAAGTAAAATCATTTAAAACATTACATCGTCCCCTTCTAATATATGTATGAACCAATATTTTTCGAATAATTTAAGTTGAACAGTCTGCTCATTTAAAGTAATGATTTCGTCTAGGGCTAATTTCGAGACTAATTTTCTGTCCAACTTTTATGGTTTTTGAGTTTACGTTGGACACAGTTTTATCTCTTCTATTGTTAAATAGAATATAGACTATTAATACAAAACATATGTGCACATATGTGTGAGCACTTAAAAAGTTTAAACAAAAATATAATAATTATGATCCTCAGAATGTTAGTGCACAAAAAAATATTGGGGTAAAATTTGATGCGCCTTATTTTGAAGATCGAAAGTTTTCATTGTGTCTTCATTTGTTTTCTTGTCTGAAAAGTGTTGCATCTCAAAACTACACCGAATCCGACATACTTTTGAGGATCGATGTTTTACAGTGTGAAGTGAATTTTCATAATGACATATCGCGTGAATTACATCTGTGATGAAAGTGATATCATTATATAAACCTCTGCTATATCATATAGTTGGCATGTGAAAAATGTCAAAGGCATATCTAAGGATGGAAAAAATGTTGACTATTTTATTATTAACTTTATATGTAACGGAGTGCAATGTAAGTTGTTTGTTAATTCATAAACGAATCAAATGTTAATAAAATTATAAAGTAAACCCAATACCAATGAAAGAGTCTGAAAATGTCGAAGAGGAGGACTTTTCACGTCGACTGGGATTCCCCCAGCGATGCTACCGGAACTGTGAGAAGACGTCATACGACGCCTGTCACCATATCAAAAGAATTCTTCGTAAAATCAAAAAACCCAGAACATGCCGAAGTTAGAAGATTGTCTGGCTCTTTCAGCACTAAAATTTCTCAAATCGATACCGGCGATTCATCCGAAGGTTGTCGCTCGAATGAGAAGATACAGCGTGTGCCAATCGAGGATAATGGAGGAAGTTTAAAGCGACCTCCAGCTCAGGGTGCTCGTAAAAAGGATCCGTTTTACAAGCACGAGAGTCTTGAAAAATTCAGGAAGGAACTACGTGTTCGTCGAGGGAAGAGCGAAGCAAGTGATTTTAAAGAGCAGCTATCTTCTCCACAGGAAGTCACATTCGCCGAACGGAAGTCGAGGGACTTTTCTAAAGAAAAATTCTTCTCTGATATGAAGTCAACAATTTCAGAAATTCCATTCTTAAAAGATTCCTCAACTCAGGAAATAAGTGAGGAGGAAAGATTGAAAATCAATTTGCAGGAAGCGAGTTCTGAAACAAATGTTTCCAAGATGGCTGTTAGAAGAGAGTTTGGATTGAAGCTATCGAAGAACCAGTTGGAATGGAAATCGAAATCGAAATCAAAGAGTTTGAGGAAAATAAAGAACTTGGTGAAGAGTCCCATTTCACCTGGGGAAGCATCATCGAGGAGTGAAACTGGAAAATCCATCAGTGGTATTCCGAGACCTAAAATTGTGAGGTCTACCTCTAAACCTCGCGGTTTGGTCAACTCGAGTTCCGAGAGCTCTGGAATAGGTTCTCCTCTGTCTCCCCTTTCGCCACAAAAGGACTCTAACGTGAGTGGAGAACGTGAAGTGGATGGTGGAGGAATTAGGACTAGTGAGAGCAAGAGTTCCGGTTTAGGCTCTCCAGATAGTCCTGATTCACCATTATCTCCGGATAGCCAGCAGTATACTGCTTTTTATCTGATTCAACAGCAACTGGAGAAGTTACACAGTTGCTCCTGTGAGAGGAGACAAGCACAGGTAACGATATCTAGTTTTACTTGTAATGTACTTCCAACGACGGGTTGATCACTCTTCAAATGTGATGTACAAGCGTTCCATGAAATCTTTGAAATTTTTTGAAATCTTTAACATCATTGAGAAATCTCTTGAAGTCTTTTGAAATAATACGGAATTTTTATTATTTTTAAATGTTTCCACAATGGTGAATCTATTCACGTGTCTAAAATTCGAAGCTTTTATTTTTAAATGTATTTTTATAGCTTCAATCATAATTATTGAAAAATGTATAAAACAATTTATTCTTAGATGCAAAATAGGAATTCTGTCATGGGCACGAAAAAACCGGTCTCAGGATAAAGTATCTATTTATACTTTTAAAAATTGCAATATTCTTACTGACAATCTCATTTATAGGAGAAAAGATCTATTCTCATGAAAAAATTTTTAACTTGGAGAGATTGTAGTCTTAAATAATGCATATTATTGATTAACTTTAGAGCCGGATCAGATAATAATAATTTTGTTTATTTCATATTTTTCAGAAAAATCGTTTTAGATGTGAATTTTTTGAAATTTTCATTATATGTAAAAAAATTATATGCAGATTGAATGAAATACATCCTCTTTGACCAAAAAGGTTGACGTTGACTCATTAAATATCGTGAGAATTTGAAAAGAAAGAAAAGAGAGAAACTGAATTTGAAAAAATTGGAAATTTTCATGAAATTTTATTATAACGAGACCGATGATCGCGCGCTGGAGCTCGCGTATTTTCGTTATTTGAAATATTTTGTAATTATCTTTGAAATTTATGTTGCAGTTCGAACCATTTCGAATTAAACCGAATCAATTCGAATCAACTTTTAAATCCCCTTCAACCCTTCTCAATGCGTCTTTCAACCCCAAATTAAAACCCAGTCTCAATACATGTATCAACCCCAAATTCACTTATCAATCCTTCTCCATTGATGTATCAGCACCAACTTCAACCCAAACCCATACCGAATCCATTTTTCAATCCGTGCCTCCAATCCTTTTAAATACGTGGGTCTTCTTGAATTCAACCAGAATGAATCCGACTGAATCTGACACCAGCCCGAATGGATAAATGTGAATCCAAAACCAATTTGAATGGATAACACACCAATCGGAAACCAATTTTCACTTCTTCTCAGTCCGATGCCCAATCCGAATGAATCCAAGACACATCCCATATCTCAAGCCAGTTTTAATCTTTTCAATGCTCTCAAGTCCGTGCGCTAAATTCGAATGAATCGGGAACCAATCCGAACCGAAAATTCAATTCTTTAATCCCTGCGTCAACATATGGTAGACTTGAATCCTAACACACCTTTTAATTCTTTTCAATCCGTGCGCCCAATCTAATGAATCCGTGGCTCATCCAAAATGTCTTTTCAATCCTTCTCAATTCTTGCACGTACACAAACTTTAATCCGACTCAATCCAAATCAATCCGAACTCGCCATTCAATTATGTTCAATCCGAACGAATCTATCCCCTTCTAAAAAATCTCTAAAATTTTGACAGTTTTTACATAGTTTTTAACGTTTTCCGAAAATCTGAAAATGTATCACATTTCGTCAATATTAATACTAATTGTTATTTATTATGAATTTTTCAAGTTTTCGCATATGTCTCACCGTTTTGGAGATAATTCAGAATTTTGATTTTTTTCTTTTGAAAATCTTTTTATTGTGATAATTTGTGGTGGCCCAGGACCACCCCTTCTATAAAACCCTGAAAATTTTGTCAGTTTCACGTACCTCACTGGTTGCGAGATCATCCAGAATTTGTTTGTATACATAATTTTGAAAAGATTTTTACTGGGTTTAGTCATGATGGCCGAGGACCATCACCCTTTACAAAACCACGAAAGTTTTTCAGTTTTCACGTATCTTATCGTTTCGAGATAACTCAAAATTTTTATTTTTGAAATCTTTCTACTGGGCTAATTCTGGGTGCCCGAAGACCATTCCGGTCAGGAATACTCTGAAAATTTGATCATTTTTCGCGTATGTCTACTTTACTGTACTTTACTGCTAGTTCGGGGTGGTTGAAGACCTTCATCAAACCGTGAAAATGGTAATTTTCGCATATCACTCACCCACTGAGCGAAGAATTCCCGTGTAGTTCGGGTTTACACCCCAATAGTTCGGGTGGGTTCTCTTTTTTTTTGTTTCACACGAAGGTTTGGTGCGCTTGCACTACTGAGACGTGCGATCACCCGAACCATTCGGGTGCTCAACCGAAACAGCAGCAACCGAAGTGGTGGGGGGCCCGCCCCAATATTTGGGGAGCTTGCACGAATGATTCGGGTAGTGGCACGAATGATTAAGGTCGTTAGACAACTGGAATCAATTAAAAATCTTACACGTTGATGATTACAGTTCAACCCTGTCCTAAAGCACTACATGTACATTATCGAGTTTTCGATTATGTGATTTACCTAATCATAGAATGATCCGTTAGTATAAATATGAGTGATGAACAATAAATTCGACATAACCTAGAAAGAGTGACATTCGGGAAGAACCTGATGTTCATCAGCTGCGGCCATTAGCGAACATGCGCGAACGTCGAACGCGCAACATCCAACGCGGTTGACGACTCGAATCTCCTGAATCATTCGTGCAAGCTCCCCAAGTATTGGGGCGGGCCACCCACCACTTCGGTTGCTGCTGTTTCGGTTGAGCACCCGAATGGTTCGGGTGATCGCACGTCTCAGTAGTGCAAGCGCACCAAACCTTCGTGTGAAACACAAAAAAAGAGAAACCACCCGAACTATTGGGGTGTAAACCCGAACTACACGGGAATTCTTCGCTCAGTGCCGTTTTCGAGATAAACCAAAATTTAAAATCTATGTTTCTGAATTTAAAAATTTTTTTTTTGGGTTAGTTCGATTTTGTCGAAAACTATCCTGTTCTCAAACCCCCTTAAAATTGGTTTAGTTTTCATGTATCTTTGATCATTTTCGATATAATTAAAAAAAATTTATTATTGTTTTGAATGTTTAAAACCTTTTTATTGTGTAACTTTGAGTCGTTCGAAAAAAAACCCTACAGAGTCCCTAAAATGTAATTAGTTTTCACGCACTATTTGAAAATGTTGTCAGTGTTAACGTATCCCTGGCCGTTTTTGAGATAAAAATTTCAAAATTTTTATTAAAAAATTTTTTTTTTATAAATCGTTCAATTGGGTTAGTTAAAATTGGTCAGAAACAAACCGCCTCTACAAAAACCTTAAAATATACATAGTTTTCACCTTTCGCTAACCATTTTCGAGATAATTCAAAATTTTGATTTTTTTTTAATTCTGAAATTTTGTTTACTGATTTAGGCCGGGGTGGCCGAGGACCATACTCCTTTAGAAACCCCTGAAAATGTTGTCAGTTTTCGCGTATCTCTCACTGTTTTCATGAAAACTCAAAAATTTTATTTTATTTTTTATTTAAATAACCTTTTTATTGGGTTAGTTCGAGTGGGTCGAAAACAAAACCCCTCTGCAAAAAATTTAAAATTCACGTATCTCTGCCCGTTTTCGAGATAATTCAAAATTTTCATTTATTTTTTAAATTTTGAAAGTTTGTTTACTGGTTTAGGTCGGGGTGACCGAAGACCATTCCCTTTTAGAAAACCCTGAAAATATTGTCAGTTTTCGCGAATTTCTCACTGTTTTCAAGATAACTCAAAATTTTTATTTTATTTTTATTTAAAAAATCCTTCTATTCAGTTAGTTCAAGCTGGTCAAAAACAAAAACCCTCAGCAAAAATGCTTAAAATTTAATTCGGTTTCACGTATCTCTAGCCGTTTTCGAGATGATTCAAAATAAATTTTTTTTTTAATTTCGAAAATCTGTTTAACGTTTTACGTTGGGGTGGCCAAAGACCATCCCCCTTTAAAGGACCCAGAAAATGTTGTCAGTTTTCGTGTATCTCTAACCGTTTTCGAGATACCTCAAAATTTTGATTTTGCTTTGAATTTTGAAAACACTTTCTTCCCTTTCCCCTATGTTTAGAGAAACTAACCATAAATTATAACTAATTCGACTTAACCCTTTCAGGGGCACATTTTTCTGTTAAACTAATTCTTGCTATTGCATAATTCTTGCGAATTTGCACTAATATAACCGCCATTTTGAATTTTGATATTATATTCTCAATCAGTGGCTCGAACAACATTTTTTTTATTTTACGATTTGATAATCGATCACAAATACGGTACATTACATGCACTTATGCCGAAAATTCGCCAAAAATCGTAATTTTGTATGAATTCAAAAAATGAAATAAAAAAAAAACTTGTCTGCCGAAAATTCTGCAAAAAATATATGTTACAGTTCTACGTGTTACCTAACTGGAAAAAATTTGTCACGGCTATAGGACTAGTACTTTATAAACAGCCGATTTTATTCGAAAAAAAGTGATTTTTTTCGATTTCAATTATTTATAACAAATTGTTAATTAACAATTTTACACAGTTTTTCATGATGATTACTTTACATGAACCCTTAAGAGTCTAAAATCAAATACTTGTGCACTAAACAAGGTGAAATATATCAGAAATGCTTGAAAAACTGCGAAAAAACAAGTGGGACGTAAACGTCCCACTGCCCATGAAAGGGTTAAACACACTTATTTGTAATCCAAATTTTTAACTATTTTATTAATTCATGATAATAATTAAGCCAGAAATGTTGACTCTTTTGAAATTTACGCTTTTGAATCTTTTCTACATTATCGACTTATCGAATCTTGCTTTCGATTCTCGACAGCCGATTGGCTGATTCTACTGTGACTTACATTAGATGCCAATGGCTAACTGAATTGACTATAGGGTTTAGGGACTACGCACGAAGTTAACCGAAATGCGTGTACTTTTTATAATAGGATATTAGCAGTAATACCAGGACCTGTAAACCGAATCTTTTTTAATACGGGGTGGTATTTAGTCCATATAATTCAATAGAATATTTATAGCTATTTCCATAAAAATATTTTCGTCTTTAAGAATTTTTGAAGTTTTTAATTTTTCGTTTATAAGTGACAATTTTTTTAAATATGATGAATATAACAACATAATAAGTACCAAATTTGTTCACTTCAATGATTAAATGAATCTATGGATCTACAGATTTTTACATTTTTGTAACTTTTGTAAGAAAAAAACTTTCTTAATTTTGGGAATATAGTAATATTGTAACTACTAGATTTATTCGTTATGAAACAAATCTATTGATACATCTCACAGGTCTGTCTGAAAAAATAAAATTATGACATATGAAGACTTGTCAATTGTTTAAAGTTTATAAGATTCAAGATTCTCAATTTTCGAAATACATCAATATTTTAACCATAAAATTTATTCGTTTTGATGTAATGAATCTATTGAACTGTATAAAAACCTTCTATGGCCTAGTAGCAATAAATAATATTAATAAGTAATAATAAATAAATAATGAACAATAAAAAAAAGCGCAGGCAAAGTCGCCGGTTCCGCCCCTTCGACTCCTTTTACAACCCAAATTCTTCTTTACCATCCACTTACATTTCTTTTGCAATCCAAAATCACCTTTTCTACAAAAAATGCAAAATACAATAAATAGAAAAAAATTCCTCCATGTGGTAGCACTGTGCACATGAAATGATCACAATTAGAGATATATCATAAATTAAATGAACGCGCCCAAACTACTTTGCAGTGGTTTCTTTTTCGACAGAACTGTTTGTCTCATTGCTTCTTATCAAATTTTAAAAAATGATACGATTTTAATGAATGATAGCTATTTTCTCGGAAAAAAGATTCTCTCCAACCTGACCTCATTCAATTTTTGAAAATAAATTTCTGAATGAACTGTTTTTGTGCACATAATACCTTAAGGAATCTTTTCTTATCAATTTAGACTACAAAATACCTTAATTATACGGAGCAACGAACTATTTTAGAAAACTAAATATAATTTTAAGAATTTTAAATTCTAACATAAATATAATTTCATCTACGAGTATAACGTCGTTAGAGAGTGTTACGTAAACCGTAATATACATTTTACGCATAATATATAAAATCCGTTTTATATTTTTGTTAATTGTTGTATAATTTTTAACTAATATAGTTTTCTAATGTACAGGCTTGAATGTAGGTTTCATGTTTTATGCATATACAAATAAAGATGGCCTACATGACTGAAATATTTTGAAATTTGTGTGAAATCTTTGAAATATTTTGAAATCTCTTAACATTTTTTGAAATATGTTGATATTTTTGTGATAATTTTTGAAATCTTTGGGAAATTTTTGACATCTTTGTGAAATATTTGTTAATCTTTTAAAATCTTCGAAATCTTTTGAAAGCTTTTGAAATAATTTGAAGACATGAGAATGATAACTAGATAAGCACAAAATATGAAATTTTAGCAGACGAACAAAAAATTTGTTTGCGATAGGTTTTTAAATATAAAATTATGTTAAAATTATAGAACCTGTTTGGTTGAGGAAGAAGCAAAGTGGTCCTCATCCAGTTTTTTATCTCATAAATGAAGGATCGAAAGGCAAAAGGAGGTAACTGACAATTTTCCGAAAATGTTTTTTTTTTGCTAGAAAATTATCAAAAATTCAAATACATATGCATATATTTCAGTAGCTTTATGGTTCAACAACATAAATGGTAAATTTGATTGTTTATCACTAACTAAAAGCGAAAAAAAAGTATTTTTGCCCCGATTTGAAGACGCTTTTCAGAACTGATGAAATTTTAACCACAAAACTAAAACTTAATTTTCTCAGAATTGAATGATTTTTTCTTATCAAAATTTTTCCCTCTGTATTCAGTAACTCAGCATCTCAGGGATGAATCATCAGTTTATTTTTTATTGAGTATTTAATTAGAAATGAGAGAATATTTTCTCATAACTGGAAGCTTCTTTTCAGTCAAACTTTTTTAGTATTGATTAATCAATACGTCAGCTCGCAAGCAAAATTTTATTTATTTTTTTAATTCCATTTCTCACACTCACAATTTTTAATTTTATTTTTCCGATTAAAAGGAGAAATGATTTTTATGTATTTTTAAGATAAATAGTGTCCTAAATTATTATTTTAAATCGATAAAAAAAAAGAATTTTCACAAATTAGTCCTCATCCCGTTGTTATTCTCATATCTTCAGTTGAAATATTTTGAAATTTGTTGAAATCTTTCAAATCGTTGGAAATCTTTAAAATTTTGAAATTTGGTGTGCACTTAAAAGTTGACCGGTCAACCCCTCGACTTCCAGTTCCAATAGATATAAAGAAAATTAGGGCTGTATTTTTGAAAAGGGCTTTGTGTTTAAATACGTTATCGATTGAAAAGTGGAATTTCTATAGAAATCGAAACGACAGCATGTGGACGAAGTCCCTGGTGGAAAAAGGCTGATCATATGATTTCGAATTCGGATAGCAACAGAAATCGTCCTGCAGAAGATTGGCATGTCTAGCGCCGTCGGGAAACCCATAAATCTTGTGAGTCACATTCTGGGGTCGGAAACTCCCTCATGGGTGCGCGCCCACGTGGTGCAATGGAATTACGAGCTTTCTCGCCCCGATACATTTCTCTAGTCCTAGTGTGTAAGCATGCGCTCAAACCTCTGGTCTCTCTCATTCATGAGGGTACCTTATCCAGAATGCTGATTTCTCGTCATTCTCGCAAAACACTTGTCGTGTGCGGACCGACCCCACAAACTCGAGCTTTTTGCGAGGGAGGTTATCGAAAGCTCTTGAGTTGCAGTTTCAGTCAGTCATTACCAGATGGCGACTCTAGGCCACGATTTTATTTCAGATCGAAAAATGTTAATACCCGCATGATTAGTAATTTATAATTTTGTTGTCCCTTTTGAAATATAATGATAATTATAGGTAATTTTTTTAAATCTTAAACTTTACAATGAGAATAGGCAACATCGCTTTTTTGCTCATACTGCAATGGGATTTTCAAATTTTATTTTAATTATAAGGAATAAATTACATTTTTGTATTAACCAATTAAATTGTGTAAATGTACAGCAATGTAACGCAATGCTTAAAAAATATCTGTATGTATGCATGTGTTCGTCTGTGTGTGAGAATTTGGATTAAAAAATTTTCAAACAAATTGTTCATCTCTGTATATGTGACTTCCTCAAGGAAAGAGCCCACTTTGATGATCGTAGTTTTGAATATAATCACGTTTTTGCGAACAAATATCAAAAGTATCGATTTTGGGGTTCGGATGGAAAAACATACTTCAATCTATATGCTCTATCTCGTGACATTATACTTATATCCCAGAACTGACCAGAAGTCGGTAAATTTTATGTTTGAGAAAAAATTAAAAAGTGAGCTTATGGCATTCACCGACATTACTTACATGCGTTTTACTCGAAAAGCGAGATTTTCGAAGTTCTTAGTTCAGAAGCATTGGCGTAGCCAGGATTTTTTTTCGAAGGGGGGGGGGGATTTGAATATAGGCAAAGAGTGGGGGAAAAGGGCAACTGAAGAATTAAGATACCTTATACCTAATATAATAAAAGCAGTAAATAGTTATTTGATTAAAAATATTTATTTATATTTAGGCTGTGTCTAGTCGTCCCGAAAAATTAGGGGGGTTGGACCAATATTATTTATGTGACCAGTCAAAGGGGTGCCCTCCCGCCCCCACGAGTCGTTGGAAAAGGGGTAGGTGTTTCACCAACATTATTTCTATGGCGAATCACAGGGGTGCCTTCCCGCCCCCATCCGAAAATTCGGGACGACTAGCCAAGCTTATGAAAAATATTGCGAATAATATGCGTAATCATAAATATAAAATATACGTTAGCTGTGAGTGGCTTGTGGGTGGACATTCGAAAAAGTAAAAAAATATTTTGTGTAAATCGGTTAATATCTTATTTTCTCTTGTTTGATTTGAAAATTTTAAAAACTTCAATATAACCAACCTTTCCAAAATGTATGTACCTCTCAATAAAAAAACATGTTTTTTGCAAATTTAAAAAAAAATTCTAAATTAGGCAACAAATTTGTATTGGAATTTCTCATTTTTTATAAGACTTATCCGTAAAAGCAATAAGTTGAAAATTTGTATTGTGCTTTTTCTCATATACCGCAGATATTTTCGACCTTCATTGATTAAAAATGACCAGGGTGCTAAACCTAGTGTGCTAAACAATTTTATTCTTCAAAATTTGTAATCATAATTACTGTAATCATTTTTCATCTGAATTAGTGAAAAGTTAAGAATATTTCTACTAATCTTACTAATTTCACTATTATGTTATTTTGTAACTTTTCACTCAAGTTTTAGGCAAAAATGACTAATTTTTAATAGAAATTTTCACTTAAGAAAATTATTGCTTCACTTTGACTAGTTACGGTTATGGTAAGAGCAGTTTTTTTTTCTTCAATATAATATTTTTTGGATAATATTGCACTGCCCAAATTATCTAAATATTGACATCATTTAAATTCCGATTAAAATATTTTTTTTACTGGTAAATTTTACATTGTTACTGTTATTTATGTCAAATAATGATAGAATATTAATTTAGAGTTCTTGTGAGATAAATATTTTTCGAATTAATTATTATAAACTATGTAGCAGTAAGTGTATGTGCGCGAGTCACGCGTTCACGACTGTAAATTTAATTTCTTAACATTTAAAATATAAACAATTTAAAAATCCATTATTAACGACATTTGTAAATGTTACACTTAAAATTTGTTTGAAAAAATAATTAATAATTTTGAATTAAAAGCGTTTGCAATTTAAAAAAAAAATATTCAACGATATTGAATTAAAAACGTTCAAAATAAAACAATTTAGATTTGGTAATGTTTTGAAAAAAGAAGAATATTTCGATTGGAATGAACAGAAATGGGACTTCTATAGTTTCTAAATAAAAGCATTTTATATTAAATAATTTGAAATTGAAAACTTTGGAATCAGAAGTTCTCAAAATTGAATAATGTCAGACTTGAATTTTGAAAATTGTACTATTTCATTAGAAAGGAGTTGAAATTGTATAATTTCAGATTAAAATTTAAAAAATAGCACAATTTCAAAACGTTATATAAATTGAATATTTTCAGCTTAGATTAGCGTTGTAAAACTGTAAACCTGAAAAAATTAAGGAAATTCAAACCAAATGTTTTCGAATTTAAGTTGTTGCAAAAAAAACTTTAGTTTCAAGGCCTTAAAAACTAAATTATTTTAGAATTGCTCATTCAAAACTATAATTATAAATTGAAATTTCAAAGATGATAAATGTATTATTAATAACTATCACATCATGTAATATCAAGTGACATTCAGAGTGATTGAATGGATGTTTTTACTAAAAAATGTGATTTATGTCAAAAAAATCACTGTCATTTTCATCGTTCAAATTTAAAGAATTCGAAATATTGTGAACCTTTAAAGTTTAGTTATTCCAAAAACTTTGAAAATTATATCCTTTCTAATTGGAAACCTCCAAAATTAATGAATTAATAATTTAAAAATTAAACAGTTTCCAACTTCGTTTAAAAACTGAAGCATTCTTAAATTAGGATCTTTAAATAAGTCGTTAGAAATAATTAGTTAACAAAATGTGCTCCACAGTTTTTAAAATTCAATCATTTTAATCTAAAGTGCAAAATTAATAACTTGAAAATCAACGAAAAAGCATTAAAGAAAGGGGAACAACTTCGTGTGGAAGACAAAACATATTTAAGATGTCAAACTGACATGTACTGAAATAAACTGTCACACTGACATTACAGAGAAAGTTACGAAACAACAATCATGCGTGAAACTACTGGAAACATAGGAGTATCAATGTTGACAAAGTAAATGAAAATAAATTCGTAGATAATTATTATTAATTGTAATACAAAATTTCAAAGTTTATAAGTTTCTGGATTTAAAAGTATGTCAAGATTTTGAAGTGAATTTAATAGTTTAACTTATTTAAACTTTGTGCCATGACGTGTCCTGTTTAAAGAAAATTAAGTGCAAAAAATGAAATATGCACAATGAAAGAATAATCAGTGGCGCGTGCGTCATGTGCACATACGTGAAGTGTAATTTAATGAAACCCGAGACATCAAAAGGCAGATACCCGACCTCGTGGAGATTGCTTTTACGGAGAAAAGCCCTCATGTATATTTTTTATCTGAAGGCCCTCTTACGTGAAATTTCAGCGACCAACCGACTGAGCACTTGTTCCACGTGACTTCTCGCCCCTGAAGTTGTGTTTGTGTCTTTTGGCGAAAGAGCGAGCAGACGACACGACAGCAAACTCTAATGCCTGCTTTTTCGTTTGCATATAAAACCACCCCATTAGATGAATCCATCTCGTTCGTTTGACTTGGAATCTCGGTCGAGGCTGGCTTTTAGTTGCAACTTAAATTAGATTTCAACCCCTTCAGCGTCCTTCCTTCTCATTACCATTCCTTAGTAGAAAAACCCAGACCTACCATATTATATGAATTGGAATTTCGAAAAATATTCTTTTAAGGAATGTATAAAACTTGAAGTGTTTCAAATTGAACGATTCAGTGATTTCTTATGAAATATATTGTTTTGCAAGATAAATATGATAATCCTCCTCGATTTTTCTTATGACTTTTTTTAGGTTCGTTGTAATACGTTTCAAGTATTTTATACTTGAAACGAAAATGAGGTATTAATCCCTTTCTGAAATATGTAAAATTCAATTTTTTTTACATATTTTAAATTATGACCAGTCCAATATTTTTCATAAGCTTTCATAAGTTCATCCCCTTTTCCAACTCCCCCAATTTTTCGGGACGGCTAGACGCAGCCTGAATCATAGTTATTATCAAATTGCTAATCTAAATGCTAAAAGTTTTTATATTTCTTAAAGACATCGATACGTGTACCGAAATTTCTGTATAGAAAAAGGTACTGTTTGTACTGCAATTTCGGTACAAATAGCCAGATTTTTTCGGTACACTTATCATATCCCTCATATTGCAACGAATAAAAAAAACGAAGAAGATTATTTCAAGAAAATCGACTTTTTAGTATTCTCGAAAAATGGCTGCCATTTAACTGAGTTGAAAAAGTTTTAATTGCACTACAAAGTGCTGCGAAGAAAATTAAATGATATCTATTTGTTCCAAAGTTACAGCATTGGAAGACAATTCGCTAGTTTTTTAATAATTCACGCAAATATTCAAATAACCGTAACTTTTTCAAAAAAATGTTTCATAAAAACATACGCGTCGCGTATTTTACCTTAAAAACAATACATATATGTATTTCAGTCCCAACAAAGAAAAACTGAAGTGAAGAAAACGTAAAGACGTTTTCAGAGTAATCTTTACGTGCAGAAAAAATTATTTTCATATGGTCAGATTTACCTACCACATTGGGTATGATTACCATCTCAACTTTATTGTATCTTCTTTCGTTTGGATGCGAAAAAATTCAACTTTACCCACTTGAATATTACCCGCAACAGAAATTCACTTCTTTTTTTGTCTGTGAAACAATTCCGTTACATTATAGTGAGGCAGGATGCGCGCTGAACCGGGAAATGCCCGTGAATTTTAAATTTTTTGATTAAAAAAACAATTTGAATGCTTTGAAAGTTTGCCAGTGGGGATTATTTGAAATATTTCTAATGCTTCATTAAGTTGAAAACCTATAATTCCGTTCATTTTGAAAATCATCAAATCAAAGAAAAAACTTTCACTAAAGGACATCAATGATAATGTAAGTTTTTTATTAGCCTAAATATTCAATAAAGAAATGACCAGATCCATTTGAAATCAGGCAGCTCCTTTACTTCAAGTACGAGAATAAAAAAAAAAAATTTCTTCTTTAAACTTCGGTAGTTTTTGACTTAATTCAGATATGCAATTTTTTCCCAATTCTGGCGATGTTAACTGTCCTTTCCGCGGAAAAATCTGTGAACAGTTTAAAAATGACAAAATGACGGTGATTTGTTTAAAAATATAAAAATTATATATTTTCACACACAAAAAAAAACACAATTACATTGTTTCTCAATTTATGGTTGAATTGGTCTTGTTATGAAACACATCCTGCATGTTTCATGCGGGCTAAACCATTTTTCGAGAATAATAAATTTTTAAATATTAATTTATAATTGTATTATTCCATTCATATAAGATTCTGTATTAAAAATGTTACAAGATTAGAATTCTGGTGTTCAAATATG
Source organism: Andricus curvator (assembly GCA_932195095.1). Classification (NCBI taxonomy): domain Eukaryota; kingdom Metazoa; phylum Arthropoda; class Insecta; order Hymenoptera; family Cynipidae; genus Andricus; species Andricus curvator. The sequence continues at coordinate 502,535 of CAKNYM010053729.1, read as the reverse complement.
AATGGTCATTGAAAATGAAAAATTGGCTAAGGAAAAGTCAAAGAATTTTGAAAATGAAGTTTTGCGATCATCCTAAAAATAGGAGAGTAAACATCACCAGAAGCTGGAAAGAAAATTTGAATAACTAAGGTAAAAGTCCCAGTAATCGCCACCATAAGAGATTTCATTTACTTCAAATACATATTTAGAAAATTGTTTTGGAAGGATTAGTTAAAAAATTATTGGTACTGATTGAAGCATTAAACATCCTAGAATATTATAAAAATTGGTTTTACATTATATTTAATATTACTTCTTATTGATAAACAATTAAAAGTCAAAAAGCACCGATGTCCCAGTCACCGCCATTTCCAAATCTGCCATGTACTAGTAATCACCAGTCGTTGTCCCAGTCTTCGCCAAAAAGGTTACGTTTTCTTGAAATCAGTTTTTAGTGATTTGGACGTGTATTTCAAGTGTATCTTTGTATTTTAACTATACTTTAATGAAATGAAAGATGTATTGTTAGTTTTATATTGATTGAGAGATTGAGACCTCCGAGATGAAATTCTTCGAAACATAACCTCAAAATCGAATCTTCTGATAGTTCCAATACGTCTGATGGACATTATAATAATTAATCATAATAAAAATGAATTTTCTTTTAAAATTTTAGTTTTTATTTCAATTGGTCTTAAAAATAAATCGAAGTAAATATTTATTATAATTTTTATCACGATAAGTGATAACTACAATGATGAAATTCTTTTATAATACTTAATATTATAATTAAAAATTATTAACACTTTCCTTTTTAAAATAAAATTCGAAAAATAATATTGAGTTGTATAAAGTCATATAACCTAACTTTGTTCTATAAAATGGCTAAGTACAACATAATTACATGGGATGCAAAAATTTACACACTGGTAATTTGTATAATTAACTTTTTTGCAACATAAATTATAAACACAATGACGAAATTTGATAAATTGCAGTGACTAAAAAAATCGTGTGTATTTGGAGGTTATGTTCTGTTTGCGTTGTCAGAACATTAAAACTATGTATGTATGTATACCATTAAGCCATTTCCCTTTCAGGGTAGGCGTGACACTACCCGATTCGGGTAGTGTTTCTAGGTGGATAGTTTTCTTGTAGTTATAAATAACTACAAGTTTGGGCTCAGCACACCCATAATATGCCAACAGCACACAGTATTCTCGAATGGTCACCCATCCAAGTACTACCCGCGCCCAACGCTGCTTAACTTCAGTGATCTGACGAGAACTGGTTTTTTCAGCGTGGCATGGCCACTATCAATCACTATCAATAATTATATATCTGTTACACATTTTTCTTTATATTATGCAGTATAGATTAATGTTAGCTAATGAAAAACTACTCAATAAATATGAACTTCACTAAAAAATGATAATAAACTGAAAAATTGCTGATGAAATCACTATAATAGTCATGCCAATATTTTACATCACCTTGTTTCAGTTTTAAGCACTAATTTATATTACGATTACTTTTCACGCAGTAACAAGTCAGTTCTACGATTTTATTTCACGCCTTTTTGAAATTAATTAAATCATTATTTGTAACGAAATATGGAAATAAAATTTTGACAGATTCGTCCCGCGATTACTCGAGCAACTATGCTTTTGCAATGTCCCTATAATCGCGCCCGATATTTCTCGAACGGGAAGGTACTAAATGAAGAATTTGCTTAATTTGATGAAATAAAAATGATCTTTCATTACAAAAAAATAATTTTCGTCCCGATCAAGTAATTTCTTGACATATTAAAAGCTTAAACAAAGAAACGTCTTTCCTAACCTAAATGTTAAGCTATTTTCCACGTTTCGTGATTAATGGCCACCAGCAATATAAATCAATTTTTTTTACCCATGTGCACTATTTGTACAAAAAAACTAATTTGGTTTCCATAACAAGCACTGTTCAAACTTACTTAAAAATATTTTAGGAATGTATTTTAATGCGGAAAATACTTACTTCTGGCGTTTACACTTCAAAACTGGCGATTACTGGGACCGCGGCGATTACTGGGACGTTTACCTTAATTCAATTTAAAAACGACCAATGTTCAATGAAGAAGTTTGTCTTTTTTGTAAACAAACGTCAACATTTAAATCATCTAAATATCTCGAAAATAAATTACTTTTTTATAAATGGTAAAAATAAGTTTTGCCTAATTTTGTCTAAAAACAACATATTTCTTCGTCGAGAAATTCTGCTACTTGAAGTGTAGAAACTGCCTGATTTGAAATCATGGATAACAAAAACATTCTATTAACTGCTGTTCATCATAACCTATTTTTTGAATGATCAGCAAATATCTTTGACCGAGTATGGACCAGGAATTTGTTTCTTAATAAAAACGGGCATCCTGCAAAGTTACCATAGTGGTCTGACTGCCCGATTTGACACGTCATCGTTGTTGGAAAATTTTAACTGAAGATTTTAATAATTAAGTCATTTAAAATTTCATCATATTTGGATATTCTATTACTGATGAATACGATTTTATTTATTCGAAACAAAGTATTTTGGATATTATTTTGACATTCTGAAATTCAAAATTATACTCGGTTTGGCCACGAAATTATTTTTTAATCGAAAACCGATCACAATTCTCTGAGGGCGTTATCGATGCTTTTGTTGCATCCTCAGCATGTGGATTGGAGTTATTATAGCCCGGGGCATCAGCTCCTTATCGTGGCGCAATGATAAAAGGAGGTTCGCGAGCTTTTTTCGTGTCTGGGACTGAGGGGGGCTCACTTTCATGTGGAAAAAATGATTCGCAATAATCTCGAAGCCAGTGACATGGCAATAACGCTCTCCATAAGCTACCCTCCCCGGAACACGAGATTCGAAGGGATTCTCCAATTTCTATAGTGAACACGTATCTCCGTTTGTGTTACTCGACCGCTTCTCTGCAAGGGACGCAATGAATGTTTTTACTTTTCGTATTTGCTGGAAATAATCGTTTTTGATATCAAAGACAAATATTGTCATAAAAGATTTGATTAAGCAACATAATTTATGATACTATACATGTTAGGAGTCTAATATGTCTTTATTCCTAAATACAAATTCCTACAAATTAAAATAATGATTCATTTTCGTACAAATTCGAAAGCAATTACAAGTTTTTCAATTGTTGTCCCTTCTTCAGTTTGTATCAATAAACTTGTTTAAATGTTTAATTGATCTCGGAGGTCTAAAGATTTGTTGAACGAAGTTTTTAGTGGGAAATCTAGGTTTGATTTGATGATGAGAACCGCTGTGTCAAAAGGCTAAGTCTTAACGTGGCGCATTATTATATTGAATTCGAGGATACGGAAAACTAAGTCGACCGCGAACGACAGTCGACGAAATGAGAAATCGAATATATAGGGTTAAACGAGAGAAGCAGCCCTATCCGGAGGGTTCCACATTGTAGGTTTATTAATTATGACGGTGAACCTCATAGCACTTCCACTCGAAACTCCGACAATTCGGGAGGGATGATATCGATTTGACCGTTGTTAAGAAGACATTTCCTTCTGCCAATTTGACATTAGCTCCATTTTCACCATTTCTTTAGTCAAATTTAATTAAAAATGCATTTGTTTGTTACGTGTATTTTTTTCTCGTTTTATTACTTCATACTCGCCCCCATATAATACTTCATTCAAACCTCTCTTCCTCAATTCCTCAACCCTTATTACTATGCTTCGCTCAGAAAAAAAGTAAAGTAACAGTAACAACATTATTTTTTTTAGCAGTTTTTTTTCGTTTTACAAAAACTTGTTTATGATTACTAAAAACTTGGCTGTGATCACTAAGAAAGTGATTGGTGTAACAAAACTTATTTTGCTCAAACAAACAGTTTTTTTAAGTACCGATTGGTAGTTCTACCAAAGAATTTAATTGCTCGTACAAACACGCGAAGATTTGCGCTAACAAATCGTCGCCAAGTACAAAAAAACAGCTACCAAGAACCCTTATCTGGAATAAGCATGTATTTTTGATCTCTTCTGGATTGTTGGCGCAATTGTCAACCGTTTTCAGTGAAACTTGGCAGCTGACTGACAAACCATTAAAAAACAAGTTTAGGCGTAATTTTATTAATATTTTAGAAAATGTTTGATTAAAACAACAACATAAACCATAAACTAGCTGTGAATTCGATTTCGAGTGTTTCCACTTTGTTTGTATTTATAATTATACGGTGCTCATTTCACGAGCACTTTGCTTCCCGTTAGCAAATGCATTTGCTTCCTCATAGAGGAAGCATTAGTTATTTTTTTTAATAATAGACTATCCAAAGTCTTCATTTTGATCAATTTAAAAATAGAAATGTACAAAAAATGCAAAACTACAAAATAATGCAAACAAATTTTTTAACACAAAAACAAATCAGAAAAATCAAATTTTGTATTAGAAATGATAATTTTTCGAGCTGGAAAGCGGAAAGGAAAAGTTCTGTGGCATCCTATCCCCTTCCCAACTTTATGATTTCTTTACAAAAGTTGTCAGAATTACTCTATTTGAAAATTTATGATCAAAAAGCCTTTTCTATTCATGCTTCAACTTTGAATTATGTCCATGAAAAAAGTTTTTCTGTTTAAAACAGTTGACTCAAATCTTATAAATGAGCATAACTTCCTCAATCTTCAATAAAGTGTATGAATATTATAGATCAATCGATTTGCCTCGAATCAATGAATCTTTTCCGTTCTTGCATCAATTTTGAATTATGTTAGTGAGAAAAGTTTTACTATAAAAAATCGTGTTTTCAAATATTATGCATTACCATAGCTTCCTTACTCTTCAATAAAATGTATAAATGCTATGGGTCAATCGATTCGTCTTGAATCAACACAACTTTTCTATTCTCGCATTAACTTTAAATTATGAGAATGAGAAAATTTTTACTATAAAAAACGATTTTAAAAATATATGAATTATCATAACTTCCATACTATTTTAATAAAATGTATTAATATTGTAGGTCAATCTATTCGCCTCGAACCAAGGAATCTTTTATATTCTTGCATCAACTTTGAATTATGTTGAAGAAAAAAGTTGTATTATAAAAAACCGTATTTTCAAATCTTATGCATTACCATAGCATCCTTACTCTTCAATGAAATGTATTAAAATTATAGGTCAATCGATTCGACTCGAATCATCACATTTTTTCTGTTCTTGCATCAACTTTGAATTATGATAATGAAAAAAGTTTTACTATAAAAAACCGATTTTCAAAATATATAAATTACCATAACTTCCCTACTCTTTAATAAAATGTAATAATATTATAGGTCAATCGATTCGTTTTGAACCAAGGAATCTTTTATATTCTTGCATCAACTTTGAATTATGTTGAAAAAAAATGTTTTACTATAAAAAACCGTATTTTCAAATATTATGCATTACCATAGCTTCCTGACTCTTCAATAAAATTTATTAATATTATAGGTCAATCGATTCGTCTCGAACCAAGGAATCTTTTATATTCTTGCATCAACTTTGAATTATGCTAATGAAAAAAGTTTTTCTATAAAAAACCAATTTTTGAAATATTATTGAGTGCTAAAAAAATGCAATGAATATTTTTAGAAATCCTTCGGTCAGTTTCAAGATATTAGTGAGGAAAAAAAGTCCCCCAAATTTCATCAATTTATCTGCAACCGTTTTCTAGTTATCGTGTTCACAAAAAAGCGTCACATCCACACACACACACAGCCGGACAATTGCTTAGAACATTGTATTAGACATTTTTAAATTGACGAAGTTTTAATTAAATGAATTTGAAAATTTTCGAAAATGTTACCATTACAAAGCTTCCTCTATGAGGAAGCAACAACCAATTTTCGACCTGCGCTCACCTCTACATCCTATAATCTGTCGAACCGTTTGGTAGCAAATTTTAATGAAAAATCGGCAGGAACAGATTATCGATACATTAAAAAAAAAAATTCCTACATATATCTTAAATAGTTTTAAAAAAATTACGTATTTACTGTAAAAAATGAAAATTCAGAGATGACATAAATAGTAAAATTTAAGAAAATATTCGAGATATCCAAAATTATTGCAATATGTATGGAGAATATACTACTACAGACTTTTCATTAAAATTTTGTGTTAATCAGTTGGATGGATTAGGCGGCAGAGGTGAGCACAAATGAAAACATTATACATTCTTCAGTTTAGCGTTTATAGTATTGAAAACGATAACGTGGATTTATATTTTTTAAACTGAATCTGAATCTTTGAACTTTACAATTTCTAAAAGTTAAAAATTTTAAAAATTTCAGTTTAACTGCATCTAATTTGAAAATTTTTAATTGTAAAGTGTTAATATCTTCCATTTGATACGTGTAAATTATTGTGAAGTTAAAAAAAAATTAAATTAAAAAATGTTTTAACTTCAATTTCAAAAGTTTAAAAGTCAAGAAATCCACTTTGTTTGCTTTATTTTGCAGTTCGATTTTTATTACTTCAAATACATTTTTAGTTTTCAAGGTTCGAATTTTCTAACTTAATTGTCCGTGAACAAATTTTTGCAAGCCGAGAAAAAAAAATTTTAAATGACGGGGAAGTTTTTCTTTGATTAAAACGGCCACCATGAATATTAATTTGATGAGAATTTTTTGTTCCTAATTAATTCGAGTGAATGAAATCTGACCAATTTTGTTTGTGGAAGTTGTATCTTCATTAAGTGAGATAATCGAATGACATATTTAGGGAATTTAGGGGTCGCCAAATCCTCTTCATCGTAAATAACGAATCCGCACGTGAAAGAGACGTGACATGAGTGGAGATTCCTCGGTAAGGTCACCATAACGAACACCCTATCAGCGGGTCGAGATCAAATTATAAAGTCGGATATGTACACATGCATGCATACGTGTACTGAGTATTACTCTGTAAATGTAAGTGTAACTGTAACAGGTTCGCCCTGCTCCCCTAAGTGACATGTGCGTGTCTCAGCGATGATGGATTCGTTCTTGCTTTCTCGTGTTTTTAGCACCCCTTCTTTGCAAGGGTCTTTATAGGGCAGCAATGACGCGAGACAACTCTGTTCTCTGGGGACGATTTTACTACCCAAAAAATCTCATGTCCCAAACACTCAAAAATACCATTTTACCCAATTTCTTCGAAAATTCGTCAATTCCAATTTTAATATCCTATGATGCTGATGGTTAGGCTGGTTAAAAAAAAGTTCGAATTTCGTTTTGGGGATTGGCTCATTTTGTGAGGTTTCCAAAAATAATGAATACGTTTTTGTCGATCGGATAATCATAAATGGTGCCGCCCAGTCCCTCTATTTCCCCAGAGGAATAACATGGGGAAACTCCCCATTTCCACAAATATGAGATTGGAAGGCGTAATTTTTGATAAAACGAGTGCAAATTACATATGTATTGATTCTTTATTTCTACCCCACCGCACACACACCCTCCGAGCATGCCCCAAAAATCACTCTTTTAACGAGGATAAAATATTTTCTTGTATATTGGTTGTAAATATTACTTTTATATAGTTCTTTTTCACAGATCATTTGTAATGGTCAAATCAAAATGTTTAATAAAAACTGTCACACTTTTTATTAATACTACCCTGATTGACATAGATTAACACTTATTACTACATAAAAAGTTGTATATATTTTTTATTAATTATTAATTGTTTAAATAATTATTTTTCACATTTTATCGTAAATTATCGGTACGCTCACTACAATATGATTTAATTAGACTTCAGGAAAGATCATTATGGTCGATTCAATTTCTTTGAAATTGTTTAAACAATTTTTTATTGTTTGAATGTAACTGTTGACTGGAATAATGTAGAAAAGTGTAGTTCTTTGCAAATCTGTCAACAAATTTCATTAGATCTATTCATGTTAACACTTTTGATTATGTATGTAAATGTTGTATGTAGTTTCAATGAGCAAAAAGTTGCGCTTAATTTTTAAAAAATTATTTTCTTCTTCAGAAAATACAAAGGGCTTTCCCATTATCGATGGTGCCTCACTCACAGCAGGGACCTTGCCTTTTTTAAACATTTAAGCGCAACTTTTTGCTAATTGACACTACATACACCATTTTCACAAGCCAAAAATGTGCAATTTGCTTCAAGAATTATCCCCGTAAGTTCTTTAGTTTCGAATATGACACCTCACTACTCTTTTGTTATTAACTTAATAACGAATAATTATTTCTGACTCTAAATTTTACCATTGTGCACAGAAAGGATGAAAGAAATTCATATATTTTTTGCAAATTTTGTGTATTCTAAAATGATTATAAAATAATGGTACTAATTAATCTTTCACTCAACAAGAAATAATTGCTATTCGACTGAATCTTTTGAAAATCTGTATCAGCCTAGGGAAAACTTTCATCTGCAACATGTAGTTAGTTAGTTTTTAAAACGGGCGGGAAGCCCATAAGGAGCTCCTCTGGCGCTCAAGCTATAAAGCCTGTTGTGCCACACCCTTCTCAGTAGTTAACCCCAGACCTCTTGGTGAAGCCTAGTATGTAGTGTGCACTCTGTAATGGGGTTATACCCCATTTTTTGCATATGATAATTCAAGTGGATATCTGGCTCTGTCTATCCTATAGGTATAACCCAGGATAGATTTCGCGTGACGACAACCCTGGATTTGTTCCCAGGATTCCCGGCGTTTTGTTCGGATCCAGCTTTTGATGGCCATTCCGATGCAGCAAGACGCTAGTCCCAGTGCCGGTTCCGGTCCTATGTCTTCACTTGCTGCGCCGCATTTTGCCAACTGGTCCGCCTTTTCGTTGCCCTTGATCCTTGTATGACCAGGGACCGATATGAAAGCCACTTTGTTTCTTTCTGCAAGTTGGTTTAATGCCTTTTCGCATTCCCAAACCAGTTCTGATGATATGTCTGGTTTCCCTATTGCAGTTAGTGTCACTTGGCTCTCCGAGCAGATCGTAATCTGTCTGCCAGCAGCGTCTTCTTCTATTAATGTTTCAGGACAGCGAATGACGGCCAGGACCTCCGCCTAAAAGACAGTAGTATGTCGCCCAAGTGGGATCCCTATCTCCCTTCCACTCTTGCTTTCATAGATTCCTGCTCCTGACCCTCCCTCTCGCTGGAGCCATTTGTATACTAGATTTCACCTTAGAAGAGCGGGGTATCATTTGATTTCCACACATCCCTGCTTGAATTGCAGACGCCGAAAGTTCTGGTAAAGTTGAAGCGTTTTTTTATTTTATCTTGCCTCATCTCTAGAATCGGCAGTGCACTGATGTCACTTGGGAGCCTAGTGTGCCTAGTCCCCCCAGTCCATCTATTTGCTCTTGCCAGGCGGCCCATCGCGTTTGCCGCTCTAGCAGTTATCGCAACATTTAGGGGTTCTTCACAGAGCATGAATCCTATCGCCGATGTTGGCGTAGTCCTCATTGCTCCCGTCAAACCCCCAAATGCTAGAGTTTGTAGTCTTCGTAGCCTGTCCTGCATTGTTTTAAGTTCCGCCCGTGGTCAACAAACCACGGCCGCATGTAGGAGCCTTGGTTTAAGGATAGCAGAGTAGAACCATGCAAGCATTTTAGGCCCAGTTCAGTTTGCTATCTAGGATTACTCCCAGATATTTAACCAAATCTGAAAACGTCAGCTTCCCACCACAGAATACAGGAGCGTGAACTTTCGGCACTTAATAATTTTTCGTGAAAATTACCAGGCTGGTCTTTTCCGGATTTACCGAGAGCCCTGAGCTATCACACCAGAGCTCTACGACACGCAGCGCCGACCTCGTAAGACCCATCAACGTTTCCAGATGCGCCTCCCTGACTAGGATTACAAAGTCATCCGCATAGCCCTGAGTATAATAGCCCTCTTTATTTAGCCTTCGAAGGAGGCCGTCCACTACAATGCACCACGGGAGGGGCGACAGGACACCCCCCTATGGGCAATATCGTGGCGCTATTCCCCTTACTAGGCCTTTGCCCCATCGGGTTTCGAGTCTTTTGAGAATTCTGGAGGAGTATTGCTGAAAGCACCCTCTATATCCAAGAAAGTGCCCACAGCATATCCCTTGCGTTCCAACTGCTGCTTCAATTTTGCCACAACAGCATGAAACGCAGTTTCTACCGAGCAGCCTGCCTGAAAAGCATGCTTCCCTCTGTGCAGCGAGGAGGCCAAGAGCACCTCATCCCTAATATATCTCTGGACCAGCTTCTCCAACGTCTTCAGGATAAAAGACGTTAGGCTGATTAGTCGGAAATATTTTGCAGCAATATAACCCTCCCTCCCAGGTTTGGGAATGAAGGCGACTCTGTCATCCTTCCATGCCGATGGCGCGTGTTTAATAATTTCTTCAGTGGAGCGACGACGAGATCCATGCCTTTTTGTAAAAGCGCTGGATAAATGCTATCCGCCCCTGGTGATTTAAAGTGTTAGAAGGACCCTACGGCCCATTCCACGTTTTTATAATCAACGACCTTAGCGGCGAAATTCTAGTCGGCCCTCTCCATCTCTTGGCCCCAGCCTTTCTCCTCTTGGTCGGTTTGTATTCGCTGAAAACCCGGGAAGTGAACTTCCATCAGCTGTTTCAGCGTTGCTTCTTCGTCTTCGGCAAACTCACCATTATCGAGCCTTATTAGCCCGCGGCGAGCTTCCGGATTTTTCGCCAGGATCTTGTGGAGCCTCGCTGTTTCCGGAATGTCTCGATTCCTCACAGAAGCCCCTCCAATCCTCCTTTTTATACTTCCTTATACTTTTATTGTATTCATACTGGGCCGTCTTATAGATGTCCCAGTCTGAAGGCAATTTAGTTCTATTTGCCCTGTTGCACAACATTCTTGTCTTTTTGCGGAGTCTCTCCAGGTGGGTATTCCACCATTCTGTTCCTACCCTAGACTCAATTGTGCTTGTAGGGCAATTGTTCTCATATGATGTAGTCAGAGTCCTTCGCAGAAAATCCGCCGCGTGCTCTAACTCATCAATGGTACCATAACTTGTGGGGAATTCCGCAAGCCTCCCTTTGAGTTCCTCTTTATATGCGTCCCACATACTCCTCGTCGGAGACTCTCCAGCCCACTACCCTGCTCCTCAGTATACCCGAGCACAAAGTCAAATCGAGAACCTCACTCCTGTTTTTAGTTAGGAATGTGGGAGTATCACCCCGATTTATAATCTCCAACTCTGTGTTCGCTATGTATTCGATTAAATCGCTCCCTCTGTAATTGATGTTTGTGCTTCCCCACACCGTATGGTGAGAGTTTGCATGACAGCCCAACAGCAGAGGAATCCTATTCTCCTGACAGTGCCGAACTAGTGCCTCCACCTCTCTGGGAGGCGGGGGTCCCTCGGCATCGCCCGGGAAATAAGCCGAGGCAACAAACACCTCTAGCCTTTCTCTACTACTGCCCCTGAGTCTCACCATGATAACGGTGAGATCTCTGAAGCAGAATTTAGGCACCAAGATCGCATCCATACCCTTGACGTCTATGCATGCCCTTGGGGTTTTTTCGCGCGGCCTCTTATATATGGTGTTACATCCTGACAAGCCAATGATCCTTTCCCTGTAACCAGGGCCGAGGCGCCTTGGCCGTTGTGCGAATTAATCTGCATCATGGAGATTCCGGTCTCAGCCATCGAAAGGCTAATTCGGGGCACCTCCGGACGCTTCTGGTCTTCCTGCGGATCCCAGTTGGGTCACTCGGAAAGTAACTCTACCCGCCCCTAGATAAGGTCGATAATCTAGAGCCGTAAGTGCTCTGATTGATGATACAGGAAGGCCAACGACTAGAATCCAGCCTCTCCCCTTCGGCCTGGATCCCTGCCTATCGGAATGTACCTTTCTCGAATCTGTTCGTAGAGACGGGTTCTGAAAGCTCAGGTACCCTAGAACAGTCGTCTGTTGAATCTGGAGGCGCGCCCCTCGCAGGCTAACGCGTCAATCTCTTCAGACATTTCCTCCCTCAGCCTGTCCAACTCCTCGAAAATTAGGCATGTTTCAGGATAATCCGACGCAACGACAACTCTCACCGGGGGGTTGTTAGCCATCTGCGCGAAAGTGAGGCCTTGTGTTTCCAGGGCCTTCTGCCGTTTCAACTCCCTGTTCGGGGGAGTTTCTCTGAAGACGCGATTTTCGGTTTCTCTTCTTTTGTGCTCCGCTACGTTGCCTCTTGCTTACGGAGAGTTCCGTTAGCTGCACTTCTACGGTGTCGAGAAGATTGTCTCCACCATTATCAAAAGTTTGCACCGCCTCTGGTGGATTGCCTCCTAAGGTGCCTTCCACTTTTGGCGGTGGGTTAGAAGAGGGTCCGGAACGAGCCCCTCATTGTTTTTCGTTTGTTTTATTTTGTGTGGTTCATTCATTTGATCCCAAGAGAAGCTAGGGAAATAAGAAACACCCCCCGCAGAGCCCCGCTTGCAAGGGGCGGGTCTACATATTATGGGATTCGACCTGGTGTTCCAAAGTCCCCGTTAACACACTTTCTTTGAGACCCTGGCCTGCCCGCCTCTACTGAGGGGGGCAGGTCCGGGTATTCAAGGATTTGTTAACCCTGGTGCCATTCAGCTCTTGACACGACGATTACGTCGTAGCCTGGGACCATGAGAACTCGCCCCCTCGATATTCCAGGAGGCTTTCCCATTACCCCCTGAAAGGATCGCTCCTTAGTTCAAGTCCCACGGACTAGAGTCCGTCAGTTCCCCAGAGTAGCTACACGTCGCGACGAAGCCCCTCGGGTTCACCTATTCCAGATCTACTCTAATGAGACCCTTAAGCCCTCTCACCCACTGCAAGGTCCCGCGATCCCTAGGTAGGGATCTGCGACATTTACTTGGTACCATAATTTTTTTTCTGCTGTGACTTTCTATATAATCTGCACAAAAATTAAGGGTATCTAAATTTTTTGAACAGACAGTAAATTTAAACTGTTTAGTATTTGGGATTATACATTGTAATTAAAGATAATATTCCTAAAAATAAAAAGTTAAATTGTACCTGTAGTATCAAATATCAATATGAATAAAATAATTTTTCTTTGCTCAAATTTTATTGAGATACATTTATTGTAAAATACAAAAGAAATTGTATTTGATTATGATACATGATTTATTTCTAACTAACTTAAGTTTGTAAGTAAATGAAATAGAAGTTTCGTCAAGTGACGAAACTTTTAATATTTAACGAAATGCACCCAGAAATCGTTTAATTTAAGAAATGGGCCACCATACTGCAAGGTGGTGGTACGTCGGCTTTACGAACGTTTTCTGGCCCGAACAGCTCGCGGAACAGACTATTCATATGATCCTCCTTCAGTATTTTTACAGTTTCTTTGGCATTATTGCCATTTATGTGTAGTTTAAACTCTGCCATAGTTATTATTCGTATCCTTTCTAGGACCCGTGAGACGACATAAACGTTCAGATATGATTATTCCAATAACGTACTTGCGATCCGTATCTGTTGCTTCACTGTAAAAGCCTTCTGGTAAATGGTAAGAAACTCCTGGATTTAATAAACTTTCGTAATGATTAACATCTAGTTGTAAGGGAAGAGGATGAACTGCGTCTTCTCTATGTTTCCGTACTGATTCTGCCAATAAAAATTACAAGAAGGTAATTAATTATTGTAATAATTATTTAATTATTTTAATAAATCATAGTTTTTATTTCAAAAAAGTCATTTCATGAAATGGCTAACTTGCCGTCGGGCACATTGTGTGTAATAAAATTCTATAAATATAATTTTAAATAATCATCACTTAACACTAGGTTTTAATAGTTTTTGAACATTATTTGACAGGAACCAACATTTTTTGGATTTGTTTCAAAATACTTATAGAAAAATCGTTGCTTGAATCAAACAAATTCTATCTTTGATATAGGGTCAAACAATTATTTATTTAATTCAAACGAACCTTTTTCTCAGTGTGTAAATACCATCTGTTCATAAATGTTCTATATAGTAAAAGATGTATTTGTAAGAAAAGAAAAAAAAACAATATGTATAACGCTAGATGCCATAAAAAGGCCTTCCCTGTAAATCAGGGATCAAGGTACTATAGAAAATCGTTTCCCAACCTTACAAAAAAAATATATCTGTTCGAAAATTAAAAGCTTGAAATGTTAAAATATATTATTTTCCTGGCTGAATTGAAAAGCGCTTCTCCAAATCTGAATTAATAATGTTACGTTTGTACTGTTAAAAATGTTTGAGATTTTGTCACACTCTTACTATAAGAGTGCAAGCAAAATTGTAATGCCGGTATTGGAAGGTGAAATTTCAATACGTGTACTGCAGTTTCAAAGCTAACGCCCCATTTACCATACAAGTATTGCAGTTTCACTGTACAGTACCGGTCTCAGTGGCGGAATGGCATGTATAGGCAGCCAGGAAACCCTGGCTGCAACCACCCTCTAGAGCGCCCTCTGGAGCATGTAAAGGCTTCCTAAAAATATTATACATACTTTCAAACAAATGAATATATTTTAGATTGCAAAGGAAGGAGAGAAAATTATATCCAGTGATATCCAGGTTTTGCACAGTAGTATAATTTTTTTAAATTTCTTTTTACGTTTTTTCTAAAATATGTTTCTGTTTAAAAAATACCATGTTCTGGGAAATCATATACATATTTCTTAGGGGCATCTTTAATGCATGTATTGACTCACCTTACAGATAATATTTCTTAAATAAATACATTGTACATTTTATATTGCAAAGGACAAAGTGAAAGGCATATTCTTGTTATGAAGTACAGTTTTCTTTGCTCTATTTCTTCGTATCATTGACCTTTCCTCAAAAATAAATAAAATTAGTAAATTCGCTCTCGATGAATAGGAATTTTCATCATTCAGTTTATTTCTTCAATTGTCGTAAACAAATTAATGGATAAAACGGACATCTATTGCATTTTCGGTGTTTGAATGGATACATATACTGATTTCTTCGTTATGTTATGTAACATTAACAATTAGTCACAACCCAAAACTAAATGACAACAATTGTCATTGTTATAAATTGCTATACAAAATCTTTACAAACAAATTTATTTATTTCGCGTTTTCCAGCAAAGGTAATTTTTTTCTGTGAATAATTTATTTTCCTCTCCAGAATAATATCTTGACACAAGAAATTTTTATTCAACAATACTTGTGATTATTATCAACAATTATTATAAAAAATTAATATATTTGAACGTAACATTTTTATTTTTAGCAGAGTCACTTCTTTTCATCTTAAAAGCAAGATTTTTATCAAAAATAATTACCATTTGACAACATAACTTAATAAATATAATTGTATTTATCAATTTTTATAAATAAAAACTCTGCGTTTGACCTTTTTCAACTATGATTTGATAATGTGATTCGGAAGATAAGAATAATTAATTTTGCCGAGAAGAACTATATATAAGTGCAAAAATTTTAAATTGTGAATTTGTTTATAAACATTTTTTAAACAATGATAATTATGTTGTTGAATGGCAATCCATTCTGTTAGGATATTATTCTTCAGATGAAAAGAAATGACTCTGTCGAAAACAAACATTTTCGTTGTTTAAAACTGTGATATTAAGTGTATTCTTTTATAACAATTCACTGTAGGAAATTTTTTTTGGAATTTTTAGAAACATGTAGCGGAAGTTTTTTGCAGTTACATGTTTCGAAAAATTACGAAACGGTTCGTCATTTTCAGTAGCGCTAACGGAATCGTCTTTCAGTTACATGTTTCGTAAAAATCCGAAATTTTTTCGTAATTTTCAGTAACAGTAACGTAAAATTCCAAGGGTAATAAAATTTTTTTCGGTTAATTATAATTTCAATACATATACATTGTATATGTATTAAAATGACAATTTACCGAAAAAATGTATTATTATTATTCATTGTTATTATAAAGTGGACTTTCCACAAACAGGCTGCCGGCCACTACCGGCAAGCGATGTATGAAACGGCCTTTAGTATCATAGGTAAGAAATCGAAAGGAACAAGGAACTAAATTATAGATGAAACATAACCTCCGACCTGTCACAACGTGCAAAGTATGCAAAGAATGTGCAAAGTAGAAAAGAGAAGTGAATTTATTTGACTCCACGAAAAAGTAGGTTTCGGGAAAAAATATTTAATTATACTTTCAAGACTATTTCCGCAGGTGTACTCTTCTTTCCTGGAATTGAATAATTTTTTCTAGTGATCAGCCACTCCTGAGATCGATATTTTTTGTCCCATATTTAAAAATAAAAGTTAAAATAGAGCGGAAAAAATTTGGGAAAATATTAATAAATATAAAAGGACAGTGTGTGGCAAAGCATAGAGTTGGGGAAGAAAAAAAAGTTATTATTGGAATAAGAAATATCGACCGGCAATCAAGCGATCTGCATTATCAACAGTGCTGACACCATGGATATATCAAATATCAATTTGTTTATTTGCACCAAACCAGCAAATATTATCAAGTGTAATTATTGCAACCGATGTTTGCATCACTTTCCTCAAGACGTGTGAGCCAGAACCTCAAAAATGTTTCATTGGGAACATTGAAAATTGGTTACAGAGTTCTACAGCACGGTCGGTATTCTTGTGAATTTCCTTATTCATTACATTTTTTTCTTCAACATTTCGAGCCAAATGTTGTATACAAACGCAGATTACAGTTTCCTGATGCTTTCCTCAAAGTTTCAACTCGATATCTCATTTTGTGTGGGCATGAGTTGTTGCACAAAAAATGCCGATATTGCTCCGGTTTTAATTTCTTGAAAATTTTTTTTTCCAAATTTCGTTCCAAATGTTGTATACAAACACACATTATTGTTTCCTGAGGCTTTCCCCAAAATTTCAACTCGATATCTCATTCGGAAAAAGTGTGTTCTTTTAAGAAAATTCAATTTCTTTAAAAAGTGGATTTAGCACCCTTTAGCTTTCCCTGCTTCAATTGTCAGTAGATAAATGTACTTGTATATACGTTATGTTTGCGGAGGTGACGTAGACTATATTTACAAGGTTGACAATACTGCCTTCTTATTATTTCAGTAGAGTTGAAAATGTTACACAATTGCGTTGTTTTATTAAAGATTCTTGTTTTTTTACGTATCTCAGTTCTATAATCTTCTTTCAATCAATACATACATCCCTAAATAAATCGATATATTATTAAATGATAGATATTGTTATATTTACCAATATGATTAAGGAAAATCACTAAGATGAAACACAGAATACCAATCGTGGTCCTCAATTTCTTGAAATAAAGGAAACCCACTCAGGAAGAATTTTGATAAGAGTAACTATAATTTATATTTTTCAGAATGTTTCAGTGTATTTATATTAGTCGTTATCTCATTCGATCCTCTAGATTATTTGTCTCTCATAACCCTATTGTACCCACACTGAAGTCGGAAAAATACGTCAGATTTATTACATTATAAGTACAATTCAGAGAGATCAAAATTTCTTATTGTGCAATAAAAAAATTTGTATTTATTAAAAGACATGACAACATTTGATCTTTCGATCAAAAAGGAAACTGTAGGTACATTAATGTACAATTAGTACATAATTTATCATCGTTAGAAAGAATAAGAAAATTGTAAAGGAACGCAAGATGATGAATTTTAAATTCACTATGAAATCGTAGTAGAACACAAATCATTTATTAGCCACGAACAGAATAATCAAATTATCACTAGTGCAATCATCAATGTCATCAACAAGCATCACGAATCCATTCGATGTCGGGCACTCCTTGACACATGCTCAACATCAAATTATATGACTGAAAATCTCTCTAAAAAACATGGGCTTCCAAAGCTTAAATGTGCTATTCCAGTGGGCGCCTTAAATCAAATTTCCACATCTACCAAACAGATTATAACAGCATCAAATCACGAAACCGAGTACAAGGTACAATCAGAAGTCATATACCAATAAGCTTTGATACCAAAGCTAAGCAACACAACAAAAGGAACATAATAAACAAAACAAAATATTATTTTTCAGCATGAAATACACTCCCCCCATTGAGAGCTTCAGCCATCAACCAATTTCTTTGATTAATGCGTGAGCAATTGGTAATGGTGCGAGTTTTATCACATTCCTCTTATGCATCCCCGTGGCAGTTTTGACTGGTACTACGCGAACTATTTTATCGTTTCCTAGATAAATGTTAATTACGCGTCCTAGTTTCCACTGCAATGGTGGGATATTGTCTTCCTTAAGTAAAACAATAGATCCTATATGAATGGCATGAGTACCCGTTGTGCATTTCTTTCTGATATTGAACTCGTTTAAGTATTCTTTATGCCAACGTGTCCAAAAGTCTTGCTTCACTTTTTTGATGAGTTGCCATCTCGGCAACAAACTTAGCCTTTCATTGCTGAGGTCTTGTTCTGGTGGTGCTGTTAGTGTAGTCCCGACCAGGAAATTACCTGGTGCGAATACTTGGATATCTTTAAGATATGCTGATATCGGAATAAGTGGCCTTGAATTAAGGATGGCTTAGACTTAATAATTAAAGCATTCAGTTCTTCGAATGTTATTAGTCCGTTGCCTGGTACTCGGACGAGGTATGGTGTTTAAAAGACTTAGCAGCGCCTTCCCAAATGCCACCAAAATGTGGTGACAAAGGAGGTGTCTCGTGTATATGATGTTGTCAGCAACTTGCTCTTCGAGTGAGAGGTGAATCTGCTTTCATTGAAGGTGTTGGTGTTGCCCTCGATTGTCCAACCGAGAAGAGTTTTTTTAAGCATCAAGTCTAGTCCCCCTTTAGGTGAAAGATCATGTTGTGAGTTACAAAAATGTGATAGTGTGGGTTCTGCTCCCAAAAATAGAGTAGTGCAAAAGCGCGACTATAATTGTTTGCAGTGGTGGCAAGAACCTTTATTTTATCGAGTGTCAATTTGTATTAGTCGTTATCTCATTCGTTCCTACTAGATTATTTATCTTTCATAACTCTGTTGTACCCATACTGAACTCGGAACAATACGTCAGATTTATGACATTATAAGTACAATTTAGAGGGATCAAAATTACTTATTACGCTATGAAAAGAGTATTATTTATTAAAAGACATGATAACATTTTATCTTTCGATCAAAAAAGAACCGGTATATTAATGTGCAAATAGTACGTAATTTATTATTATCAGAAAGAATAAGAAAATTGTCAATTAACGCAAAATGATGAATCACAAATTTGGTACCAAACCGTTTATTTATGAAAAGATCAGTCGAAGATCAGGGCGGCTAGCTCCTCACAGTGGGGCAAAAAAGTACCTGGGGACAAATCCATTTTTAGCCTGCAATTTTTATCTGATTTGGACACTTTTTCTTTCAAATAAAAGCTTATTAAATTTCGCAGAAATTATGTATTTAGATTTTTCAAGAAAGTTTTTTAAAATTTGTTATTTAACACCAAATTTGACATTTTCTAAAGTTTCTAGAAGTGCTATTTTTGTAATATTTTCAGATTCATTAGTGAAAATGTTACTAAATGAATTAGTAATTGAGTGTTTGACTAATGAAATAGTAATATTTCAGCATTTCAATAATAAAGAGTGATAAAGTCACAAGTATATTTTACTAAATTAGTGAACAGACCTAATCCATTTCAAATAATGCAAACCGCCGGGCGACATGTTCAGGATGAAATGCATTAATCTATTTTCACTAAGCAATTACTACTTTCCAAATTCGTTTTTACTTTTGCAATAAATATCACCTCAGTCTTCGAAAATAAATGTGTTTGGAATTGTGTTCAACCATTTCCGTTAAAATATTGAAGATTATTTTACATTTAAGATTTTTAAGTTTATTTTACGTTTAAAAATTAATGTTTCTTTTATAATATATATGTTTAAGAATTTAAATCACGTGTTGATACATCGTTGAAATACTAACGTTCCTTCTATATTTAAGAACAAAAACTTCCTTTTTAGATATTTAACATAGTAATTACATAGATCACCTAAATTTATATAATTAATTACTATAAATAATTGGCATGTCTCCAAATATAAAAACCCACTTCCTGTCATTCCGGGGATATAAAAGTATGATGTTACCAAATAGAGCACAGATTGAAGTATGATTTCCTATCGAAAATCCATAATCTATATTTTAGATCGTGGGTCACAAAAACGCCAATATCTTCTAAACTACGATCGACAGAATTTTTCAGAATTCTTACTACGGTTTACTAAATCACAGACTTCACACTCTTTTTCTACTCCCCTCTTTCCCCTTTTTTAAAGAATTCCTCTTTTTTCCATGTTTTCAAGAAAATTCATCTTTTTCTCCTTTTCTCGCTTAAATTCGAACTAAAATAATAGAACTCAATAAGAGGTCTACAATTATATTTTTGGTTCAGAATTCATCTCTTTTGGTCAAAAATTTAACTGCTTTGTTGAACATTAGTTTTTTGGGGTAGAAAATTGGTCCTTTTGGATTTAAAATTCACCTTTCGATAGAAAAGTCTTTTTTTTGTTGAAAGTGACTTTGAAAGTGAATTCTTTTTAATTTAAAAGTCTACTATTATATTTTTGGTTCCGAACTCATATCTTTTGTTTAAAAATCCTACTATTTTATTGAAAATTAATTCTTTTTATTTAAAAAGCATACAATTATATCTTGTGTTCAGAATTCATCTCTTTTTCAACTATTTTAATGAAAATTCGTCTTTTTGGACAGAAAATCCGTCCTTTTGAATTGAAAATTCAACTTTTGATAGAAGCATCATCCTTTTTTATTCAAAAGTCAGCTGTCTCAGTTGAAAATTCGACTGCCTCCTAAAAGATTCGTCTTTTTGGCTTGAAAATTCAACTATTTCGTTGTAAATGCAACTGTTTTTGGTGGAAGTTTATTCTTTGTTGTTTACAATATCGATCATTTGGTTAAAGATTCATCTTCGTAGATTGAAGATTGAACTATTTGGTTAAAAATTTGTCTTTTCGCTTGAAAGTTGAACTATTTGGTTGAAAATTCATCTTTCTTTGTTGAAAGTAACCTCTTTTATTGAAAATTCATCTGTTCGGGTTTAAAGTCAAATTTTTTCTAAAACAGTCGACTTTTTTCTGGAAAACTAAACTATTTCGTTGAAAATTCACAATTTTTGATTGAAAATGTTACTGTTTTGTTGCAAATGCAATATATTTTGACTTGCAACATTATGAATGTGGTGAATACATTAATGTTATTTAAAAGAATGTATTCCCCTTATTATTCCACTATTTTATTTACAAAATCACCCTATTTCCCATTTTTTTAGAGCCATTAGTTTAAAATTTTATATAATAACGTGATTAGCATTTAATCATTATTACTATAAACGCTTAAAAGTCAACCGGGAAAAATGTAATTTTTGACCGGTAATACCGGAAAATAGCCTGGATTTTTTTGTTTAAGTTTGACTGGTCACCCTGTTTAGAGACTAGCTCATTGTTATCCATATTTTTGGTAAACAAAAATTCAGTTTGCCTATTTTTCAATGTATAGGCTCAATTTTCTGCTTTCGTAATCAGCTTAAAATGTCTTTTCAATGAATCATTGCTATGGTAGTTTGCAACATGACAACTACTTTAATATAACTTTTTCGGAAAGTTTCACTCCCGCCATTCAAATATTTGATTCTTACGATAAAAAGGAGCTGGTAAACAAGATTCACATCAATTTCTTTCTTTTACGACCCCTTTCTTTGTTTGGATTGTTCGCTTGGAATATATTTGGAAAACATCATTGATAGTGACGGGTATAAGGGAGAGACGAGAGACCCCTAACACTGAATACTTTTCAGTCAGTCACTCAGTTAGTTAGCCTCGCTCCGACACTCGAAATACCAGGGTCATTTGGCATGCATCCGAAATCTTCTGGAGTGCTGAGCATTCACCATAAATATGTAAATTTGCCTCGAGGTGACGGGTACTCGTGGCAGTTTTGAGTAGTAGAAGAGTATATTGTACAGGGTGCTTTTTCGACGCGGTAGAGGGTGTGCGATTACCCAGTTGCCTTTGGTGGAAGCTTTTTCATCACTGGTACTGCTGGTTCACCCAAATGCTTTTATAATATTCACCCCGCTGAGCTGATCTTTCAGCGATACGCTATAGGACGGGGTGCCTACATGGAATATTGGCGATCGTGGGGACGAGTGGCGATTTTACGCTACTTGGTGCCAAAGTTCCACACTTGTGACCCTGACCGCGACCTCCTTAATCGTACGCAAATAAGGCCGAGCAACTATTGTGAATTATTTTTTTTGCTTTTCTTCATTTAATTATTTATCAAAAGAAAGTTTCTTTATTTCGTTATGGTATTAAACTTGATACGAAAGTCCCACCTATTTCAATTTGATATTCCATAAGAGAAACAATGATATATTTATAGTGTGATTCCGCGGAATTTTAAGGTTTTCAAGAGATATCAAGAGAATTTATAAGATTTTAAAGGATTACGCAGGATTTCCAAATACTTCAAAAAAGAATTTAAATATTTCAAAGAACTGTATTCAGGGTGTCTAGCGGACCGGGAAACCGGGAAACCCCCAGGAATTTTATTGGACCGTGAAAAACGGAAAAAAACCCGGAAATTTTGTTTAGGACCGGGAAATTTTTGTTTTTAATCGAAAAATCGACTTTTTTCTACTTTATCTTCTTTTTATTCCATTTCCACTTTATCTACAGTCGCAAGGTTCCTTCCTATGCTTATCCTAAGTACCGATATATGTAAATTTTTACATTCTCATCCTAATGAGAAGGTATTGGTTTTATGTAAAATTTGACTTAGTCGGTTTTCATCAAATCTCCACGTTTTGAGTCCCACTAAGTCAGAAAAAACGATTTTTACTAAGGTGTCTGTCTGTAGTCTGTAGTCTGTAATCTGTAGTCTGTCTGTATTCTGTAGTCTGTCTGTAGTCTGTCTGCAGTCTGTAGGCACGATAACTTTCGAAAAAATGATCAGATTGGATTGAACTTTGGCACACTTTTTTAAGGCCTAAAAGGAAAGGGCAAGTTCTTCAGCCAGCTATTTTAGATAAAAATTAAAAATTGTATAGCATTTTCAAAATTTTTGTGACCTTTTGTTCAAGATTTGAAAATTCTATGTACGACTATTCGTAGTACTCGGAAATTCGAACAATTTATCTTCACGAAAAACGAAACAAGCCACACACAAAAAATAGGCAAAAGTTTTTCACCCGAAAAAGAGCTACAAATTTGTTATTAATCATTTTTTGATAAGA
This sequence comes from Andricus curvator, assembly GCA_932195095.1. NCBI lineage: Eukaryota > Metazoa > Arthropoda > Insecta > Hymenoptera > Cynipidae > Andricus > Andricus curvator. Next base: position 479,318 of record CAKNYM010053729.1, on the reverse strand, counting down.
CGCGCAGTTTTTGTTTAATCGTGAAAAATGAAATTACAAATAAACAAATTAAATTTTTTGACAAAAAGACACAAGGTACAAGAAAATGCTTGATAACAAAATTTTTTTCAAAATAGATCTGAAAACTTGCTTTTAACCTTTTTTTCTCAGGAAACTCGTGATGAGAATGTGTTCGTTAAAGACGAAGGAGCTTTAACAAAAGAGAATTCACAATCATTGAATTTCAGTTTTTGATGGTTTGACCTATAATTTCAAAAGTCCTATGCAAACGTATGGGGGATGTACAATGATCGAGCGCGAAGCGCAAGATCCATCAGGTACGCGCCCTAGGCGCGCTCAAACTTGAGAGCCGCGCGCGCAGCACGTGATTAGAGTGTGCTCGCGCAGCGGGCAGATTTTTTCTATGTATATTATGTTAAAATTCCTATTTCTATGTCTACGTTGACTTTTAAAAATCACAAAAAGACATCTAAAACTTGGTCGGGGAAAAAACCGGGAATTTCAAATTGCCTGATCACTAGACACCCTGGTGTTGGATTAAAAAAGATTTTAAAGGATTTTGAGATATTACACTGAATTTCAAAGATTGCTAAGTATTTTAAAAGAATTTGAAAGATTTAAAAAGTTTCCACGGGATATAATATATATTGAAAATTTTCACGAGGTTTTCAGAGATTTCAAATAATTTAAAAGGATTTCAAAATAAGTTGAAAGATTTTAAGCGGTTACGCAAAATTTTAAAAGATTTTAAGGGTTTATCGTGAAAGTTTATGTCAAGAGGGTTTTTAGATTGCTGAGTATTAATTTGGGGTAAAAATTAAAAAATTCAACCTTTTTTATTTAAAATCTTTTGAGAACTCGAAAATGTTCGAATACCCGAAGTTTTCTAGCACTTGAAGACATTCCAGTACTCGAAAACTTTCAAGCATTTCGGAAAGCTCGAACTTGACTCGAACCGATCTAATCAATAACGCCTAAAAATTTTAATTTTATCATTTGGAGCGCAAGAAATAACAATATTTAAATTAGAAGGGTATAAAAATTGAAATGAGTTAAAAATTAAACAATTATACACTGAAACACTTACAATTTGAAATTTTGCCATTTTTTATGTTTACAAACTTCTCTTTGTCCTCTTGGATCCATATGGACTTGTTTAAGGCTTCTCGTCCGTATACTTCAGTTAGCAGCGTTGAAATCGGTTCTACTCGGATGGGAGCCGTTTAACTACATCAGTTGAATTTATCAGCTTTTAAAGTGCCTATACTTTCGAACTACTAATTCTAGCACTAATGATATAGAAAATGTAATTGAATATTTTGAATCCTTTCCAAATTTCTTGAAATCTCTTGAAATCACCTTATAATTTTTTGAAATCACTTAATTCTTTGACATTTTTGTGAAATCATCTGAAAATTTTCAAAATATCCACAAAGTCCCTTTAAATTCCTAAAAATCCCATAAAGCCTCTGAAAAGAGTTGATCTTTTTTAAGTTTTACAAAATCTTTTGTAATCCTTTTAAACCGTTCAGCATTTTTGTTACTTGAAATTAGTTCTAAATAACACTGCATATATTATTGCGGCCTTTAAATTGAATTGAGTTTTCAAATTTTTGTAATCCTATGAAAACCCTCAAAATCTTTTAACGTCTTAGTTAATTTAGAACTATTTTTAAATTACATACAAAGTATTATTGAATCCTTTGAAATTCCTTGACCTCTTTAAAATCTTGAAATCTGGTATACGTTTAAAAGAGTAGAAAAAATCAAAATCAATCAATATGTTCGTCTTTTTGAGAAGCTCAATCTGGTCTTTATTAAGTAGTATATGACAATTCAATCTTAGAAGTGAAAAAGCCTTTCCGGGACTCTTCAATTTACTGATAACCGAAAGTGTTTACGTGCGCGCGCGCGAAGACTGCAGTAGCTCCACATCCTGCGGAGTGCTGTCCGCTTTGAAACGTTTTCAGTCTTATCGAGGATCCTTTCAAGGGTGCTTGCGTTATCACCCTCGCTCCGCGATAATATTCGTGTGCTTGCGCCTTTATATTCTTTCTTTAACACAACATATCACGTGTCTTTCCGGATTTAAAAAGTTTTTGTATCAACTGAAGAACTATATTTTTGATTAAATTACTATTAAATGTAGCTAAAGTTTTATCAAATAAAAGAAAACAGTGGTATTTTAGTGTTCATAATTTTCTCAGTGTTCATTATATCTATAGTGTTCAATTGTGATTAAGTTCGGGGTAATTAATAAAGGTTTGTGTGAAACAAGTGGTTTTGATTCAAGATCAAGGAAGTTGTTCGTCTTTTCTCGCCAATTCACTCTTCCCACGAAACGCAGCTGCAAGGTTGTAATTAAGAAGCCCAGCTGCGAAGGGGTGATTAAGAAGGAACGTAATCCTGTCTTCAAAATCTTCGCTGATCTTTCCTAAGACCCTCCGAAACCAATTGGAATAAGCTACCGTACTTGATCGACAATTAGCTTCTTGGTTTCCTAATTGGGCCTGACGTTTAAAGATGTATCATAATTTTCAGGCTACTTTGCTTCCTCTTAATGACTCTCCTTTCGAGCCCAACAATATCTTCATAAATTCGCTTCTAAATCCAAAACAATAATAAAAAATGCTTTCAAAACGAACCTACTTGAGACATTTATCTTTTATGGAAACTCTATTTTATTCTAATCTAAAGAAGGTGCCTTGCCGGTGAAATAAACTGATTCCTGAAATTAGTGAAGTGTATATCTCTGAAACGAATCTAATTCTCGGCTTTTACAAAACCTATACAAAAAAGATGATCCTACAATGTCTGGTTCATCAGGACTCATACCTCCAAGCATCTTCGCCAGGAGCACAGGAGCCAAACCGAAACCAAAGACCAATAAATTGACGTCTCCCAAGTCTATGAAATCATCTCCCATATCGTTAAGGAAACAAGAAGCTAATTTTGAAGCAACGGCTATCAGCGAAACGAAAATCCAATCCGCATCTTCCTCCCCTAGAAGGATCCCCTCTCAGAATTTGGAATGTTCGCCAAAAAGATCACCCAGGAGATTCCTAGCTTCTGAGGATCGTCAGCAAATTTTTCAACATCAGAATCCTTCACCAAAACGATCACCAAGAAGGATTCTCTCCCTCGAGGACGATATCGGTAGCGAAATGGGTTTGGCACAACTGCCGACTTCGGCATCAGTAGCGGAGGATTCTGTAATGTCCTTTCTTGAGTTTGAGTCCTTATATACTCTTGAGAAGGAGTTGATGCAATCGAAATCAGACATCTTAGCTCAACTAGACGAAAAATGCATTTTTGGCGGCTGGTTCGGCCCCAGGCGTGGCGTCTACACGGACTTACCGGATCCTATCAGGAATTCAGACGCAATTAATTCGCAAGCTGTCGCGGATACTTTCGCTTCGCAGACTCCTTCGGAGGGTTTCAGTTTTGCTCCGGGTTGGGCGCTCAATGCTGAACACTTTTATCAGTGGCAGCAACGCGGAAAGACCACGCAGCAGGTAAACTAGTTGCAAAGTTTCAAATTTATGGTTTGGATAAAGACAAGCCTACTCTAGTGTAAAATAGTATCAAAGTCCGTTACATTTTTAAAATATCAGCAAAGTTAACTCTCATCCCTTTTCTTCATAAAATAACATGGTATAGTATTTGAAAAATAATTCTGTACGTACAGGATTTTATTGAAGTATTTATGTTTCCTCCTTTTTCTCCTTTATCTCCTTCAATTAGTGTAATTGAAAACAAATAATTTTGAATGCATAAAATCTCTAGCCAAAGGAGTATGAAATTCAATAATTGGATATTGATGAAATATCTAGAGTAGATACTCTGAAACAGAATGTATTTTCCAGTCCTAAAATCCTGGATTTGTTTCAAAACTGGTCTAAAATATTTTGTACCGTCATGTTAGATCCAATATCTGAAGAGTATATTATCATTTAGTAGGTACCATTGCTGAAACCCTTTTCAGATGAAATATGGTTCCTAAATTCTTCCTATTAGACACAATTACAATTTCACTTTTTAAAATTATGCAAAACTCGCACTTTATGTCACGTGAAAGATAATAAATAAAAGAAATAGATCGAGAGCTGTGAATGCGAAAAATTCGCGCGTGTCAAAAGTCCCTCACGGGAATTGCTGAAGTCCGAAATGACCTGTCACTCGCATTCGTTACTTTTTCTCCGTACAGAGTAAAAACGACAAAATCCAGCGAATCGCCCGGGGTCGTGGTCTCGAATTAATTGAAAAACTGAAGTAATTCCATTCGCCTGTCGTCTGTACGGCACTCTCTTTCTCTCCTTTGTGCTTTTATTATAAGAAGAGTGCCTCTTAGATTTTTCAGTAAGTTTTCAGTGTAATATTCAAAACTCTTGCTTTATAAAGCATCTTTTCTTTCCAGTTTTAATTCAAAATTAATTAGAAACTAGCACTAAATGTACACGTGCGAATCGCGCGTTCACGTCTCTAGGTTTTTATTTCCTAACATTAAAAATATAAATAATTTCAAAATCCATTATTAAACCAAATTTAAAATTCTAATCTTGACAAATATATGAAACTATAAATAATAATTAATATTTTCGTATTGAAAGTAAAATTTTGAAAAGAAGACAATATTTAAAATAGAATGAAAATGAATTGAAATTGTATCATTTCTAATTGAAAGTGTTTTAAAATTAATAATTTTAAATTAAAATTCTTTTAATCAGAATCCTAAAAATTGAAAACATTCAGTCTGAAATTTTGAATACTGGACGATTTCATTATAAAAGTGTGGAAAATGTATTATTTCTAATTCAAAGAATTTAAAATTGAACAATTTCATTTTGAATTAAACTATCTCGAAATTTAATGATTTTAGATTCAAACTTCGAAAATAGGACAATTTCAAAACGTTAAAGACTGAATATTTTTATATTAGAATTTCAAAAATTGAGAAGTTAATAATTGAAAATTCAAAGGAATTGAGATTGTATTATTTCTAATTTAAAGCGTTCAAAATTTAATTATTTAAAATTGAAAGCTTTTGAATTCAAACAGTTTTCAATTCGAAGTGATTAAAATTGACAGTTTGAAATTGAAAACTGAATTGATTATTTCAAAGTTAAAGCTTCTGAAATTCGACAATTTTTAAATTGTTATTACATACAAAAATATGATTTAACATTAAAATTGATTGGACAAATATTTTCTTAGATAATATAATGAATTCAGCGTCATATTTTCACCGCTCTAAATAAAAAAAATGTTTAATTATCAACCTTTAACTTCTACTACGGCACGTTGAAAATGAGGGCACTGACTAGTATTACGGAATTTTCCTTAAAACTCACTGGTCTAGTATAAAGCTAGAGCTACGGTTACGGAATTTTCCGTAACTATAACCCTGAAAGAACTCGGAAAGGGTTTAATCTTACCGAAAATTCCGTAACGGTAGACAATTACGGAAAGTTAAACGAATCCGTACTTCATTAAAAACGGAAAAAAATTATATTCACCAAGAATTGTGATATTAAAAATCTTTTATATTCAAAACCCTTTAAAATTTTAATTATATTAAGTAAATTTAAATCGATTAAAGATTAACACATTACAATGCATGGAAAACGACTTCATGTTGCTTTAAGTGGGAAGACGATTTTATAAGATGTCAAACTGACGTAATATTACACATTGACAAAAAAAGTCGCGAGCCAATAAACACGCAAAAAGCGAGTGAAAACATATGAGTTTAAGTGTGGACAAAGTGAATTAATGTATTCGAAGATTATTATCATTATTAATGTTATTCTGTTTATATTTTGAATTTTGAATGTAAAAAAGGTGTAAAAAATCCTCAATTAAGGAGCCTTGCGTGATTTAACATGGGGCCTTTCGCTTGACTGACTCGTAGAAGAAGAATGACTCCGGGTGAAGAATCTTTGAGCTGGGGGTGAAATTGGGAGGATATCAAATATGCTGCCCGAGGGTGTGAAGATACTTTGATCAACCCTGAGAGAAGACCATACTTCCAATTCGCCCTCTTCTCAGAATGTTTACTTTAAGGGATACCATCGACTACCAGCATCTTTTCTCGCCGGATTGCACTCCTCGTCTTATGTATATTGCACGCGAATGAGAGGTTGCGAACGGGAATTCGAACAAAACGGGCCCTCCTAAGCTTACTCAGTCGAATGAAGTACTCTTCAACATACATTTCAAGTAAAGTCTTTCAAAATGAATCTGGAATTAACTGCGATTAAATTGAATTTTATTAACGTTAACTTCGCTTGAAAAATTTAGACATAATACCGTATTATTTGTATAAACTATAATGTATATTCAATTTTCAGTAAAAAAGTGAGTATTATTTGAATGTAAAAGTCTTTAAATCACGGGAAAATCACGATATATAAACATTTTCGCCTTCAGGTTCGTATTCTGCGCAAAAAAGCATACTGAAATGTCCCATCAATTGATGATAAACAAATCTTTTTAACTGGTGTTACAACAATTTAAAAAATGTACTAAAATTGTATCACTAAATTACAAAATTTTCTAAAATTCGTGTTTATTCGATTTTTATGGTATTTCTTTATGTATTTTGAAGCGCTGATTCTGAAATAACCTTCTTTTTGTCGTAGCATTTATATTTTCGGAGATATTCAAGATGTAATGTTCAGTATTACATAAAACATGAAAAATTATTTTATCTACAATTGCGAAACAACCCTATTTCTTTTGAGTTAGTTCTCTTGCCCATAAAAAAATTATACGAACACAATATAAATTTGATGAATTTCAATTAAGGGAATCGGAAGTTTCAAGTGAAATTGATCAATATCAAATTTAATAAAGAATTGGAAATTGTAATGATTCGAAATTTAAAGAATCCGACTTTTCCTAGAATTTTTGACCGATGATAATTTCTAAATGTCGAAATCTTAAATTAAAATATTAACTTAATTAATATTATTAATATTAATATTAATATTAAAATATTAATATTAAAATATTAATATTAAATATAAATATTAACATTTAATAAATAAATTTAAAAAATAAATAACTTTTCGGAATGAATGAGCAGTAGTTATCCGAAGAGCGGAAGGAAAAGACGACCACAAGCTGCTGGGGTGTGGTGCGATTTTCTCGGGGCTGTAAATTGCCAATTGAGAAGTAACTGATTTAGGTCGATGGAGAATTATATGGCGCGGGATTTCGGGGAAGAACCTACCCCAAGGCAAAGTGAATATCACTTCTCACACACGTTTCATTCTGTGCCTTATTCCGTAAAATAGGTCTTTAATCGAATCATTCGACTCGCGATGACTCACTTGGTTGCATTGCTCTGTAGTTTGTAGTGCACATAACGTATCCAGAATATAGGCAATATATAGATACAGGAATTGTATAATGTATATGTGCGAATGTGGATTATCGGCGCCATGTTGTTATTCCAGCTGCGAGGGTTAAATTAATACCGAGGCCTGGATATTGTTCCGGGTACTCAACTAGAAGGACCTCATCCATTTGATCCGTTATTCCAGTAATTTTCCAGTCGAGTTGAAATAATACACGAAAAATGAAGGCGCGTTGTTTTTGCTGCCCGAATCAGTAAATTAGCGAGTCGATGATATTCATGCTTTTGATATATTCTGCGGAAAACATTCGAATCGGAGAATATTTTGTGACAATTTCACAAACAAGTGACAAGCTGCTTTCATCTGTTGAGTGCGAATGAAATTCGTGAAGCCAACTGATTTAATTTTATATCAAATTTATTCAATTATAGGGGCGTTGAATTATGTTTTTTTTCATTCTGTTATGTTTTTGGTATTTCAGAGAAGTGAATATTTCACTTTATTTGTATTTTATATATTAATTCTGGAGCACCGAAAATAATTTTCAAGATTAATTGATTTCATGTTGAGAATCTTAAAAAATCAAAACCAGGAATAAGTCAAAAGGGGAACAAGTTATTTGGCTTTCTAGCCCTGAGTTTCGGTAGTATTAACAGATAAATATTCGTAATCCTCCATTCTTCCCTCAACTGGTCCGCCTGAAAAAATAGATTCCAAATATAAAAACCTTTCCCTAATGCATAAGCTTGTGCGTAACTATTTTCAACTGTAAGTGCAACTTTGAATTTATGAAAATAATATCGAATGCAATCTTTAATTTCGTTTGTTGATATTTAAATACAAAAACATTATTCATTAGTTTATTTTTATCAAATTGAAACTTTCGAATTCAATTTACCTGCTTTCATCCATTTGGTACAATCGTGTATTCAAAAGTAACCCTTTCAACACAAAGTTTAACTTAATCAAAGATTTGTAGAATAAACTCGTCTTTTGCTTTCTACTGAATCAGGAATTCCTTTTGAAGAATAGGATTCACGAGCCACTGACTGAATGACCTCTCTGAGTACAGTCCACTGAATTCGCTAGTGTGCTGTGCCAAATAAAGTGAAGGAAAAGTTGGGCGACAAAGTTTCTTAACTAAACTTAAATTAAAGGAAGTACATTAAAAATAATAAATATTTTATTAAAAAAAGATTTCTATATTCTATAATACATTTTGACATATTATGAATAGAGAAATGGGATCTATTTCTCGATTTTATAATTCTCTGAAGTAGCAAAAAAATAATAACTAATAATAGAAACAACTAACATAAATTGCCACGGAATATGTTTACCTTGTGACGAAAATTGTAAGAATATTCCCTAGTTTTTTCCTGAGGTGGAATTTGGAATAAGGAAATTGTGAAAAGTCATACAAAGCTTGTCCTCACCAAATATTCACATTCCTAAAAAAGTTTTAAATAATAATCTCACACACGTTTCGTAAAGTTTTCCTAAAATATGCTCTCTATTGAGTTCTAAATTTTTTATCTAAATGACTAGGGGTTCACCACTCGACTTCTCAGTGTACACCAATTTCAGTACAGAAGATTTTAAAAGGTTTCAAAATATTTCAAAATATTTCAAAGATTTCAAAGATTTCACGAAGGCCTGCCCATCCGATTTCAAGAGAAAACAACCCATCCCTACATGATTATGTATTTTTAAATTTGCACAATTTTCTTATTCCAAGTTCCGCCTTGAGAAAAAATAGTAAACCAATTTCACAATTTTCTTCATAAGTGAAAAAATCTGCCCGCTTCGCGGGCACATTCTCATCGCGCGCTTCGTGCGCGGCTCGCTTCGCTCGCAAGTTTGAGCGCGCCTAGGGCGCGCGACTGTTGGATCTCGCGCTTCGCGCTCGATCATATATTTATCTCGCGCTTCGCGCTCGATTATGTACTCACCTCGCGCTGCGCGCTCGGGCGTATTTACATCGCGCTTTACGCTCGGCTCCTCTAGATTTTTGAACTTCGTGTTCGACTTCGATGAAAAGAAAAAGTTTGTTTGCAAATATTATAAAATTATCAAAACCTCTACATATTAAGTGATTGTTAAATTTGTTTTTATTTTAGACTGAAAAGGAACTTTATTTACTCAAGGTTCTATCGACCTTAAGGAACACATTCTCATCCAGACACTCGCGCTTCGCGCTCGATATTTGATTTGAAAATCATTTGAACCGTATGATAGAAACAAAAAAGTTTGAGCGCACTTACGGCGTGCGATTTGGTAAATACACTGAGCGCGCACTTTGTGCTTCGTGTTATATGTTCTTCATATACAAATTACTAAATTTGTATTTGATTTCAAATGAAAAGTAATGATATAATTCAGGCGACAAATTTTATTAGTTAACATTTTATTTTAGCTTGTGCCGTTTATCAAAAAAGTTAATTTTTTCATTTTGAATATATTCTTACAACAAAAATTGATTACGGGTTTGTAAGTCTTTTTTGAATGCACAATTTTTTTTCATTTATATGTTTTCGTACCTTGCATTGTTTTTTCAAAAATTTGATTTTTTTTACTGTCAATGTTATTTTCACGAATAAAACAAAAACCACGCATCCTATCGAAACATGAGTCACAATAAATTTGTACCTCTTCCTTGGATGAACAAATTTTGTTTCGGTCATTTTTTCGTAGCTGGTAATATTCGTCTGAAAATTTGATTTTTCTATTTTCAATGCTGTTTTTTACGAATAAAACAAAAACTACGCGTCATATCAAAAAGTGAATAATAAGAAATTTGTAGATCTTTTTTAGGTGCACAATTTTGGTGAGATGATCTTTTCCGATATCTTGCATAGTTTGACAGCAAAATGGCTTTTTTGATTTTTCATTAATTTTTTGTGCGATCAAAATTTGAATTTTTTATTTTTCAAAAAATTCAAAAAGTTGTTATGAAAATATTATAGGGTGTTCAGGAATCAACGTTTTTTTCCTCTTGACTTTTTTCATATCTTGCGTTTTTCGGCTTAAAATGTTCATTTTCGTTTGTTTTTTGGAATTTTGAAAATGCTATAACTCCAGTAATTTTTTTTTTATCACAAAAAGTCATAAGAATATTTTGTTCGTCATTTTGCGTAATACTAATAACCGTACATAGAATTTTCAAATCTTCAAAAAAAGTGGTCTCAAAAATTTTCAAAATGTGCTCACTTTTTGGATTTTCATCCAAAATAGCTGGTTAACGAACTCGTTCTCTATTTTTCGGCCATTAAAAAGTGTGCCAAAGCTCAATCAAATCTGATCATTTTTTCGAAAGTTATCGTGGCTACAGACAGACAGACAGACAGACTACAGACTACAGACAGACAGACACCTTCGTAAAAATCGTTTTTTCTGACTCAGGAGGTCTCAAAACGTGGAGATTTGATGAAAACCGACTATGTCAAATTTTACATAAAACCAATACCTTCTCATTAGAATGAGAATGTAAAAAGTTCAATGGAAATTTATTTTAAAAATAAGCCCAAGAATATTGAAAAATGTTCAACATTTCGTGGAATATTAATATAATTTGTAAAAACACTTAAATATGCATTTTTTTAAATAACTCCTGACAGAATTAAATCCGTAACTTCGTTATTCAGGGCTAATTTTTTGTAGAATTTCGATATGTTTTCTGGTAATTCAGAGAAAAATTTCTATACTTTATTTTATAAAAATTATGAGCGTTTTAGCGAATGCTAAAAAGCACACGGTAATTGTATGTAATAGGGTGGAGTGAAAATGCTCAAATAATCGAATCCTTTCGGCCCATTGAAACAAATTTGTGGGTTGGCATCCGAAAAAAGTAAATAAAATAATTTTAAAATAGGTTAATATCTTCTGTTCGGTTTTTTTACCAAATACATGTTATCATTTTGCATTTAAGGAAAACATTTTTTTTAATTTACGAATTATTTTGAGATTCTGGAACGTTTTAAATTAAAACGTAAAGAAAAAATTTGTTTTCTGAGAAGAAAAATAATATAATGTTTCTTTTGGTCAACCCACAATTTTTTTTCTCTGGGCTGAAACGATTCGATTAATTTTAACATTTTGACTCCGCCACACTATGTAATAAATACGTAAATCTAACACATTTCCAGCTCGTTTGAATTACGGACATTTCCGTTATTTTAGATCCAGCGCTATACTTGACCGCTTAGTCTTACGGAAAATTCCGTAATAGTAGACAGTGCCTAATAAATAACTAACGTTAAGTATTTATACAAGGATACGTTAACGTTTTTATAGGATTTCATAGAAGTGATAAAAATGATGTTATCCCTTTTTGAACTACTTCTTGAAAAAGTGATAAATTTTCGTCTGCCCTTTTGACATGTGAAGCACTTGCACTAGTTACGTCACGTCACTCGAGGTCGATCACGTATATAGGTAAAGGAAGGACCCTTTCTATCAGCCGACCCCCGCCCCCGCCGCCGGCCCTGGGGGGTAAGGCGGAAACGAGGACTAGACATACGTATAGGATCCCTCCGAACCCTCCTTGTTCTCTTGGGCTACACCCCAACAAATGTCAGAGCTCGTTAGGGGTTTCGTAGTAAGTTAGCAGCAGAACACGCCGCGCCGCCTCCAGAACTTGGTTGGTACGTGAGTCGAAAGAATTATTGCAATTTCGAGCCAGGTACCGCACAGACAGAATTTGAAATACATCCGACTTTGTCGACTTTCCACGAATTCGCTGCATGCGTATATACTATATACATATATCTCAAACTTCCTTATGAAGAAAGGGAATGCAAAACTTAATTCGCTATTCGGAAATCTAAACTTCGCGAGGAAAAAGAGTGATAAATTTAGGAAACCAGTTATGGTATTCTTGTAATTTCAAGGGGACTGTGGAGACGAAATAAAATTTGTGAACTTGGAAGTTGGAACAGTCCTACAATCCATAATTATTTTTACATTCTTAGTAGAAATCTTGAACCTAAACATTGTAGAACCTCCACTGAGAAAAGTATTCGTGCAACTAAATTTTGTTTTGCTGGCTCAACAATAGTTTTGTTAGTTCAACAAAACATTTTTTTGGTTTATCAAAACGTTTTGCTATGCAGACCAAAATTTTGTTGCACTAATACCAACAAATTTATTTTGCTGTCCGAACCAAACATGTTTCTTTTGTGTATATTTTCACTTACTAATACGCTTGTTTGTTTTTTGTTCTAGGTGAGTCAAAGTTGTATACAATCAAGGAGGTCTGTGAGTTCAAATTTATATTTTGCTGGCATTTGGCTTTTTCTGAAAACAATTTGAATCATTTCATATTTGTTTTCAAATTTTTAAACTTCAAATGTCCATCACTTTTATTTATTCGTTCATCAAACTTGAGAAAATCTTCAAATAATTTTTAAATGTTTGAATTATAGTATATTTGGAAGATCTATAATATAAAACTTCATTCAGTAAATCAATCTGAATTCAATTTGAAAAAGTATCAAAACTTTTAAAACTTTGTTTATAATACATTAAATTTATATCACTAAAAATTGCAGTTGCTTGGAAACGCAGAATTCCAATGCTTTTCCTACTTTTTCTGGCGGACTGGGAAATTGGGGAAAACCCGTGAGTTTTACTTAGGATCGGGAATTTTGTTCTTTTATCGAAAAATCTATACTTTTTTCTACTTTATATTCTTTTTATTGTTTAGACGTAATGAGAGAGAGGAAAATCTGATTGTTGCACGTATGATACCATCACAGTTAATTGAGGTTCGATCATATGTACGCATATTATAAGCATACTATATAGTACCGATCTTAAGTTCTTTTAATGTTAATTATATGAGATAAAAGACCATAGCTGGGTCAGCATGGTTGATCTGCCCTGGCAGATATTTGGTTCATATTTTAGGGGTAAGTTTCTACTATTATAAGACTAATTTACCCCAGGTGCCAACTTCAAAAAAAAATTTTTACATAAGTTATAACAACATTTTGAAAAATCAAAAAATTGAATTTTTTCGAAAATGGCTGAATCAATGTACAACACATACAATATATCACAGCGGTTCTGAAAAAAATTTAGAGTCAATTCTGGCAATTAGAAAGGAATACAATTTTTTTTTAAATTTTGAAGAAAAAAAATTTCAATGAAAGCTTTTTGGTATCGCCGCAATTTTTTTTCTATAATACACCCACACCCTTAGTACAACATATATTTTTGCGAGCATGATTTCAGTGGTGCTTCACAGTGAAAAAAAAAATTATTTTGTTGGCCCCTATAAAGAATGCGATTACATTGAAACGAGGGGTCTTCCTAATTTTAACTCATAACTCTCATAAATGAGCATCATAGATACGCTTTTGCATAGATTTTACTTTACAGCTAGGATGAAGGCTTTTTTTGCATTTGTAAAGAAAGTATTGCAAAAATAGTGTGAATTTCATTGACTTCACAAAATTTAAATAAAATCTAACATAATAAACAGTTTACAACGTTGGAATAAAAAAGTGGGGAAAATTCGAAGACATTTCATCTGTAAGAAAATAATAATAAAATTCAAAATAATATATATTTTAAAGACATTTTATAGGAACCTCATGAATACTCATTTAACATATTTTACAAAAAATATTTCTTTCAGCAGAAAAAATATTAACTTTTTTATATCAACTTTAAACATTTTGCATCATGTAAGCAAAACTTTTTACAATAATGGTGATAATTTAGCGCGATTCTATAGAAATTTACCTTCAAAATGATCCAATGACTTCACCCTGACTCATTTTATCGAGAATACCGATAGCTTTCAACCTAAATTGAAGAGAACAAAATTTAACTCTCATATAATTAACATTAAACGAACTTAAGCAATCATCCACAGAAAAACAGCGGGATCATTTTTGTTGCAGCTGGTTTGTTACGCACTCGAAATAAGATTTTTTTTTCTCAAAATGAGAATACTTCAATTGTGAAACTATAACATAAACACAGCTACATTCTCATTCTCCGCTGTCTCATTTTTGTTGCAACTTAAAACAACACCATATCAGCGTACTTTTGAGGACCGGCGTTTTCCTGTGTCAATAAACAGGCGGTGTCGTACTCGTGATTGGTAATGTAGTTTCGATTAATATTTTTCACTTCAACCTATGGTTGAGGATAAGTTTAGCACTTTTAAATAAATAATTGTCAAATTACAAAAAGACAACTTTAAATTGGTCGGGGGAAAAAATATGATCGGGAAAAAGCCGGGAAAACTCCGGAAATTTCAAATTGGCTAATAACTAGACACCCTGATTAATGATTAAAAAATATTTTATTTCGTGCAAGAAAACGATCCATCAGATTTCATTTTTATTTTAAAACATTTGATTTTCAATGGACGAAAGTTTGAAAATAAAATTATGAAAGGAAATTAAGTGTTGGGTAATTAATTACGAGACATGTTGTGCTAATTTTTCGTTACTCTTATCCCTTATTCCCTTGTAGTGTTATTCTCCCAGCAGGATCAATTTATTTATACAAGGATTCATAAATCAAGATTCTTTTGAATTTTTAACCAAGAATATGACGGTTGACCAAGAAATCGGCACTCTGAGAACGGCAATAAGATCCGAAATCAAGAGAACGGTATCAGAGTCTATGGCTTAATATCTCTGTTTGTTACGTTTTTTTAGATGAAATTTATAAACACAATATTAACAAGACAATTTGTGCAAAAAGTTATTTTTGAACAAAAAAGCTGTCTTTTTATGCAAGTATTTTGCATAAATCGAACTTTCTGAATATCGATGGGTCCTAAAAGAAACTACGCAACTCGCGGCGGCGGATAGAAAATACGTATCTGGCGCGCTCCATACTAAGTATATAGAAATTCATATATACTTAGTATATATATATATATATATATATATTTTTAAACAATTTCGTCCTTAAATATTTAAATATTATACAAATTCTTTAAATAATTAATATTTGTTTCAACAATTTTTCCACATTGCTCATGAAAAGTTTGCCTTTTTCAGTAAGATTTCATTCTATAAAAATTAGGTTCATCTTGTCATTCTGAAATTAGTTCTTTAATTTTTTATTTTAAATTACCCCTGCAGGCTGATGAATATTGGTACTATTGGTCCTCTCGAAACTGAAAGTAAGTTTTCTCAAATCAATTTTTCTTCATATTTCCATGATCTATATAAAGAAATTTAAACCAATATTAATTATTTGAAAAATTTGTATAACATTGGAATATTTAGCGACAAGTGACACACTTAAACAAATTTAGAAAAAACAATGAAATTTTTTTAATCTCATTTCGTTAAAAATGTACAATTAATCTTTAATCAATTCTTTAAACAATTCGATAATAGTTTCAACAATATCTTAATAATGAAATATTACCGTATTAAATAGAGAAAAATATCAATTTGAAACATTTATTTCTGAACAAAATTGTTTTAACAAAATATTATTTAAACAAAAACGAATTTTTCACATAATAGAGTAGTAATATCTATGTGACGTAGATATTTGATAATAAGCGAAAAAGTTAACCAAATTGAAAATAAACTAGAGTTTTCTACCTTTCTTTAAGATAAAATTACAAGTAAATAATAATTATTTGTTAAAACAATTGGTAAATTCTTGTAAGACAGATCAGGTTTCCTATAAATGACTAATTGTCCGATTAAATTAAAAGAAAGTTCAGTTCAGTGAGTTAGTAGGAAAAGAAATCAACAAATGAAAATTGCTTAAACAATTTAAAAATAGTTTTGAAATGCTTAAAAACGTTTGAATTGTCGAATAAAAATAATTCTCACATATATTTTCTTTATTTAAACTATTTATTGTTTCTTTTTCAATCTTCTCGGGTGAACCCGGTTTTTCATCATAGCCACGGACCAAGTCAAGTGACTAATGAGATGAGGATGTTATATGTCAATTTAATACGATGTCCGAAATCTTCTGCGATGATGTTGTAGGCACAAAATTAGGAGCATAGTGTAGTTTGGAGTTCGTATTCTACCGCTGTTATCCATACACAGCGGCCGCGAGCGTTGGAGGCGACAACAGTCGCCTCTGGATGCTTTCTTACAGCTACCATTTATTGTTATTATTATTGTTTTATTTTCAATCTTCTCGGGTGAACACGGTTTTTTATCATAGCCACGGACTAAGTCAAGTGACTGATGAGATGAGATTGTTATAAGTTAATATAATACGATGTCTGAAATCTTCTGCGATGATGTTGTAGGTATTAATCATGCGGGGGGTTATATTGATCCTTTAGATTAATAGATTCTTCGTAGTTGATGTTGTGATTGGCCATTATTATTACGGATAGGCAGGAACATTTAAGTCTCATGGCAGTAAGAGTTTTGCAACCTTTTGTACTATACCTTTTTTCAAAGTTGCGGTGAAATTGAGGGCGTTTGACGTAACTCCACTTCGCGACATGTCTTAGCTAAGGTCATTTAAGTCCCTTTGCAGAAGCATCTTTTGTCGCCATATATATGACAAGAAATCGACGGGTAAGAGCCTGTCAGAATTTGTACTTCATTAGAAGGGCTTTAGAATCGCACTATATGCATCATTATCACTCTCAGTGATAACCCGCAGCTGCATCCGACTTTATTAGAAGCACTCGCATTTGCCTGGAAGTTTAGCCAGGGGAGAGGAAAACTGGAGGAAACCTTTCCCGAGTACAGCCGTTTTTCCGACTCTCAAGTTTGGGTGAAGACACTCGATATCATCGGTGTCATCCTCTTCGGCGTCGAACCTCGCGTTTGACATTAGTTAAATGCAGAAAAAAACACGATCTACTTAGGCGTGTATCAGGACAGGATACCCATCCGAGTGCTAGCCGCGTTTGAAATTTATTCAACTGAAGCTTCAGTTCTTCACAATGTTGCTTTGTGTTTATACGCCTGCAACAGTAGCATGCAAAAATTTGAACGCACCCACTCCAAATTTTTGAATTCGTTTCACCTACGAGTGAAAGTGCGAATCGACTTTAATCGCAACATCATAAGCTGCAGAGCGCATGTCCTTTCCATGTCGTGAACTTAACGATCGTACGTTAAGGACACACGTCCTGAAGGCCCACACTAGGCCCACGCAAGTTAGACCTATGTTGTGTGCTGAGAAACTTTACATTTTACAATGGCAGGGCTGGGCCGGGTTGCACAGTGTACAACTCTACATGTATATTTAGCCTCCCATGAGTCGCATAATGACGTGTAGGTGTAGTGTCTCATTCATAAAACATACCCACGTGGCGCCCAAGACCATGCCGACTGGTGTAGAGCGCCTTCTCTGAAACTACACAAAAAATTAAGTAAAAAGAGAAGAAAAACGGGACAGGAACATAAGAAAAAAAATTGAAAAATGCACTCTTTCATTGGTCTTCATTGTTTGCAACCAGCGCCTTTGCTGCAGTTGAATTTATAGCCTCACCGTTAAATTACTTGCAATATATTTGATGGTCTTGCGCTTGTATTTCAATTTCAAGTATTCTTACATTATTTATTTATAACTTACAATCAGGGCTACTACACAGTAACTTAAGTTACTTTTAGTTACTTTGTTTTCAAGGCCACTTTAGTCACTTTAATCCATCTCATTTTAGATCGGATCTAAAAATAAAGGCATTTAATTTCTATTTTTCACAGTATTTAAAAGAAATTTTCCCTTTTTCTTGGTTTTATTGATTAAATGCGAACGGAATTAATAGAGCCCAATAAGAAAAGCCAGTTACTTTCGATTGAAAGTAAATACTTTTTAGTTGAAAATTTAATTATTTTATTGAAAATTCAACTGTTTCGTTGAAAAGTCATACTTTTTATCGAAAATTCAACTGTTTTGTTAAACCTTCGTCTTTTTTGATAGAAAATGAATCTTTTTTGGCAGAAAATTTATCTTTCTTGGCTGAAAATCAAGTTTTTTGCTGAAAATTCAACTGTCGTCTAAAAAATTCGTCTTTTTGGCTTGAAAATTCAACTTTTTGGTGGTTATTCATCTTTCTTCGTTGGAAATTAAATTTTTAGTTGAAAATTTATTTTTGGGGTCTAAAAGTCAAATTTTTTCTCAAACATTAGACTTGTAAGCTTCGAAACACAACTTTCATTTTAAAAATTCATTTCTTTTGGTAAAAAAGTAATCTTTTTTGGTTGAAAATGCAACCATTTGGTTGACAATTCAGCTGCCTTGATTCAAAGTGACCTTTTTTGTTGAAAATTCACCTATTTTCTGGTGTTTTGTTGAAAAATCGTATTTTGTGGGAGAAAATTGATCTTTTTGGTTGAAAATGAGTGTTTTTGGTTAAAAATTCATCTTTTTTTATTGAAAATTCATCTCTTTTGGTGGAAATTTGATCTCTTTCGGCCAAAGTGCAAATGCTTGATTGAAAATTCGTAATATTTTTTGGTCGAAGATTCATAATTTAGCTTGAAAATTCATCTCTTTTGTTTGAAAATTTAAATGTTTGGTTGAAAATTCTTTTTTTTTTAATAATATTTTTAAAAGAAAATTTAACTATTCCATTTTTGGTTGAAACTTGATATTCTTTAGTGGAAAATTCAACTGGTTGGTTGAGAATTCTTGTATTTTGTCAAAAATTCTTATTTTTTAGAAGAAAATTAATCTTGTTGGTTGAAAATTCATCATTTTGGTTCAAAATTCAGCTTTTTGGTTGAAAATTCATCTACTTTGTTGAAATTGCAATATTTTTACTCGAGAGATTAGGAAGTTGAAGCGTTTCATATTGAGTTCCACATTAATTTTATTTAACAGAATTGATTGCCCTATCATTCCCCTCTTTTCGTGAAAAATCACTCGATATACCCTATTTTGAGAATATTTTAGGCGCGTGAAGTCTGCAATATTAGAAGTCATATAAAATTAATTATTACAATTTATCTGAGCATTACTTGTAAAATTTATTCTAGCAATTATGACCTTGATTTTCACCCCCGAATTCAGCAATAGAATTTAATCTAATATTGTAAATGCAAGCCGCTAAATTAAATGTGTAATTGAATTGAAGGTTTTTAGTAGATGAGTTTTGTATTGATATTACAGGCCTCTTTTTGTGTGAATAGTAGTCACTTTTAGTCAATGTTTAGCTTAAATTAATAACTTTTTCCGCTTTTTTCAAGTACATTAGTCTCTAACAGCCCTGCTTACAATAAAAAATAATAATAACACCCAGTAATTAATAATTATTCTTTGAAATAAACAATCTGCACATCTGGTTTATGACTCAATTGAAAGAATGTATAAAAGTGTTAACAAAAGAAACATGTACGAACATGTGTTTAGAAATACGACTAGAAAGACGACCAGAATGAATGAATGACTCGTGCGGGGTGAAAAGCAGCCAAATTTCAATATAATGGCTTGTAAACGTTAAATATTTATCTCTCGTTTGCGATCGATTATACCGATTGTCTCTATGGAATGGACAGAGCTGTCTCCGAGTATGTATAACATGCTGAATCGATTGTCCCGCCCTACAAGAGGAACTGGAAAGGAATAACAATTTATACCCAACGATTCGGCGGTGACCACACTTTTCAGAATACCCCAAATAGTTCCATTCGACTCTTTGTCGACTGACACATGTGCCATGTACGGCTTACATTAGAATATTTAAACCATGCCTTCGAAAACATCTTCTCCTTATTTCCTTCTTCACAATAATTCTAATCGCATTTTGAATATCATTTTTAATAGATACTTGAAATTACAAATAGACAGTTAAGTCACTTTTAGTGACTTTTTTAAGAAAGAGTCACTATAGTCATTTTTTTTTAACGAAAAGGCCACTTTCATCACTTCAATAACATCTCATTTTATAGATTTTATCTAAAACAGAAAATAAAAGTTAATTAATCTATGTATTCTTTTTTCAATCGGAAGACCTGTTGTTCGATTCCCAGCGGAGCGAAGCATAAAGAGAATAAGAAAATCCAAATTATTTTGGTTGACAGTTCATTCTTTTTGGTTGAAAAATCTACTATTATATTTTTAGTTTAGAATTAATCTTTTTTGGTTAAAAATGTTTTTATTTGGTTGAAAATTTAATTAATTTATTGTAAAAACTGTTTGCTTCTAAATGGAAAGTTTTGGTTTAAAATTAATGTTTTTTTAAATTCAGCCCTTTGGTTGATAATTTATCTTTCTTGGTTGAAAATGAAATTTTTTGTTGGATTTTTTTTTATTAAAAGTCATTTTTTCTAAAAGATTCGACTTTTTAGCTTGAAAACTTAACGTTTTTGTTGAAAATTCATCTCTTTTGGTAGAAAATTAATCTTTCCTGGTTGAATATGCAACTATTTCGTTGAAAATTCAACTTTATTGGTCGAAAATTACTCTCTAAATCTGAATCAGAAAAATTTCACTGATGAATAAGTTTGAAATGGGTCACTGACAATCAGAGAAAATTTACTTATTCATTCAGTGAAACAAGTACTTTTAAAAGTTGACAGCACTGCACCATGCCAATTTAGCAGTCGTGATAATATAAGATTTTATTTGGTTCAATCAAATAATCATAGTAAGAACGTAAAACACAATAATGTGATCAAATATTAAAAATGTCGAAAAGTTTAATTGATTCCAAATGACAAGTAACCTCACACATTGCCTCACTTTCACGATTTGACTGTCATGTACACACCCGCTAACATGTGTTACTCTAGTGTTACTGCATTTATTAGTGAATAAGTCTGAAATCACTGATTAATCAGTGAAATTCCTGACTGCTATTTCAATCAGTACATTTTTCACCGATTCATATTTAGAGAGTACCTTTTTTGTTGAAATATCATCTTTTCGGCATTCAAAGTCAAATTTTTCCGAAAACATTCAACTTTTTAGCTTAACTGTGGATAAAAATTTATATCTTCGTGGTATAAAATAATCTTTTTTGGTTGAAAATTCAACTCTACTACTACTTCAACTAAAAATATCATCTTTTTCGTTGAAAGTGCAAATGTTTGGTTCACAATTAATAATCTTTTTGGTTGAGAATTTAACTATTTTGTTCAAAATTAATTTTTTAACTATTATGTATTTTGTCCAGAATTAAGCTTTTATGGTTGAAAATCCAACTTACTTGATTGAAAGTTGAACTACTTTGTAAATAACTTTTGGTCGAAGATTCATCATTTTAGTTGAAAATTTATCTGTTTTGTTGAAAATTCTTTTTTCTTATTGTTGGTTTTAACTGAAAGTTTAACTATTGCATTTTTAGTTAAATGTGCTACCTACATTAATTTTATTTAAAAGAATTTATTCCCCTATCATTCCCCTATTTTTGTGAAAAATCACCCTATTTACCCTGTTTTAAAAGCATTTTAGGCTTTAAAGTCTGCAATGATAAAATTAAAATCATTTTAATTTATAATCTTCTGGGTTTCTAGTTCCTATTGTAAATCATCGAACTATAAATACAGCAGTTAAGTATCAATGCCTTATTCAGCTTGTAATACAATGAATTACAATTAGTCTGGAAATTACTTGTAAAATACATTCTAGAAATTGTGACATTGGTCTTCACTACCGAATTGCGCAATAGAATTTCAAATAATCTTCTAAATGCAAGCCGATAAATTAAATATACGAAATCGAAATTTTTGAGTAGATAATAGGTTGTCCGTTATTTTGGCCATGTCGGAATTTTTTTCACTTCCCCCCTAAAAAATTTCAACATAAATACTTTGAAGAGCTCAAACTCAATGATAATATATTCCAAAAATTCTGAAAAAAGTAGGTTTCGTTCTTTGTATTATATCCCAAAATTCAGCCAAGTTTCATTCATTTATGTCTACTTCAAGAAAAGTTATGAATATTCGAGTAAAGAGGGCTGAAAAATACGTGTATTTTCCATTTTAAATATCAACAGCTCATGGGCACGTGTTAATATAAACCAATCTTTCTCATATTTTGAACGAATTTTGTTTATTTATGTTGATTTTTTTTGGGGGGGGGGGGGGGTAAAAAATGCAGAAATCGCCAAAATAACGGACACCCTAGTAGATAAGTGTTTTTATTGACATTACATTTTTATTACATTACCCGAATCGGGTAGTGTCACGCCTACCCTGAAAGGGAAATGGCTTAATGGTATACTTACTGGTCCTCTGTTGTGTAAACAGAAGTCACTTTTAATCTCTTCTTAGCTTAAATTACATAGTCACTCTCTTAACTTTTTTCAAGAACATTAGTTTGTAGCAGCCCTGCAAATAGAGCATCTCCAGAAAACTGCAAATCGTGAAACGATCGAAAAATATATTAATTTATTTTCAAGAAATAATTGAAATTTAAGAATTTTAAATTAGATTAAAATCAAATTCAAAATCCTATTTAATGTCCAATACTCAAGTTAATGTATAAGAATTCTTGGAAATAAAACAAGAATCCGACGATCAAATTTGGACAACCACCACACAGGCAATTTTAAATAGATGGGACTATATAAAAACACGTACTGCATTAAGTCAAAAAGATTTTTTTGTCCGACCCCCCTTGAAAACGCGCCATTGCATGCACGTGAGGCAGGCGTAATGCGGTTGCTTCCAGCCCAGTGACGTTCGCACATGCGCACTCCGCCGCCGGGCCAACATCAAACTTTACGCCCGCTACATAACACTTTACGCCCGCTAAATAACACTTTACGCCCGATACACATAATTATCTTTATCTTTAAAAAAATTGTATCGCTGGACCCCACAGTCTACCTTCTGCAAAGTACGCTATTTCTTTCTTTCACTTATAATCTAAAATTGTCAAGTACACTAAACATCCTCTATCTGCTCAACATGCTTGTTTTCAAGAAGGGTAGGACAAAAAGTATGGTGTGTATCAAGGGCGTACGGCTATTTTGCCTCGTGCGACTGCCGACCTCGCTTCGCTCGGGCGGCAACTTCACACTCGTCAAAATAGCCTTCTTTACGCCCTTGATACACAATATACTATATTAAAGGGATAGTTTTTATTATGAACTCAACTTATTTTAAATTCATTGGATTTTTTTTATAGGCAAAAGTTTGGTACTCCCATAGGTTCAGTCATTTCTCCAATTTTAGATGCGCTTGAAGTTCTGAACGTTCAAATGAACGAAATTTTTTACTGATGACTTTTTAAACCAGAAGAAGTGCTCAAATGTTTGTTAATTTATATTGGAAATGATTTATTATTGAAACAGAATTATAATGCATATTTTACATTGCAGCTGGAACAATATTTATTGGTAAAATATAAATGGGAAAAAATATTTCGTTCATTTGAATGTTCGTAACTTCAGATGCATCAATTTTAGCAGAAATAGTTATGGAAGATTTGGAGGTCTTTGCTTTCAAGAAGCTAGATTTTGTTTTGCCCTTTTACTTTCGGTATGTTGATGAGACCTTATTATGTATTCTTCTAGCAAAGTTGCAGGCAGTTATCGATGCTTTTGACAGTTTTCATCCAAAACTTAAATTTACCCATGAAATAGAAAAAAAATAATAAAATCAGTTTTTTGGACATAGAAGTGATTAAAGGTCAGGATGGTAATATTATTACCAATTGGTATAGGAAAGATACATATTCAGGTAGAATTTTAAATTTCTTTTCGACTCATCCTTTTCAAAACAAAATTGCAGTAATCAAAAACTTAGTTGACAGAGCTCTAGGCTTGTTCCACATTTCATTTCACAAAAAGAATTTGAATATTTAGGAATATTATTTTTCTTAATCATTACCCACAAAAGTTAATTGAGATACATATCACAATTAGAATTCAACAAATCAAAAATAAACAAAATAACATTTTATCTACAGATAACCAGAAGGAATTGAGAGAATATAGTTCTTTTAATACTTCTGTTCTCCCTTTTTTTGGTAAAATTTCGAAAACTATTGAATTTATGTTGAAAAAATTTAATATCCATACTATTTTCCGTATATCATTTAAAATGGATTCAATAATAACTTTTTGTAAAGATCCTTTAGATAAATTTGAAAAAGGTGGTGTTGCATACAAGATCACTTGCAAGATCTGTAAGATGACTTACGTGGGACAGACTGGCAGACTTCTTAATACTAGGATGGAGGAACACAAAAGTGATGTTCGTTTGGGACGTTGTTATAAGAGTGTTCTTGCTGACATACACAAGGGTTTGTTGATGTTGAACATGAATTTGACTGGGATAATGTTGAAATTTTACATAGTGAAAGTAATGAGAGAAAGAGAGAATTCATGGAAATGCTTTATATTACAAAACAAAATGAGTTGTCTATTAATTTAAAAACTGATTTGGATAAATTAAACAAAAGTTATTCTAGCATGCGTCGTTGTTTCGTTGCTGTTCCTACCTGCTTTAATTTTTCTTACCTTGATAAGGGTGCTGTATGAGACAGAAACGTTGGTAAATATCATAAATGCTTTCATATTGTGATCTGATATTAATAAAAATAAAAAAGACGAAAGAAATAAAAAAGAGAAGCAAGGAGATTTGGTTGGTTGCCGTCTCATTTTTCTTTCCTCTTTTTTAATTTTTTCCAAAGAAACAAATTTTTGTGTTCTTAGGAATTGCAATAGGAGCATTTTTTGGTGGTTGTCCACATTTGATCGTTGGATTCTTGTTTTATTTTAAGGAATTCTATACATTAACAAGGAATATTTTATCTAAATTTGTGTTCGATCAATCGTTTTAGAGGCTTTACTCTTAAATGACAATTTTTTTATTGTGATGTGTCAACGATGTTGAGATAGTCATTAAAATTGACGAAAGTCTTGCGATAAAATGAGTCGTTGCATTGGGAACCCCTGTAACCGAGTTAACGTCCCCCAAGAACAAGCCTGGAGTGAGGTTGCACCCTCTTCATCCCTCAGGACGAGTAGCGTACGTGTCCTGCAGAAGTGAGAGAGAATTTCGTGTACCTAACGTAACAGCTATAGTTCCTCTCTCGAGATTCGGGAAAAGCGTTACCATGACTACCAGCCAAGATATTTTTACGCGCAAAACTCGTCTTTCCAACATCCAACTTGATGGAAAGCATTTCCCTTTTCTCTCCTCCGCACTTCCGATCTCTTTCTCAAAGGAATCCCCATTGTGGCTTTTTAAAGAACAGGAAATGATGTTCTGTTAAAAATTTTAAATCACGTGCAACTCTCGGGACTTTGTTCCCTATTTACTATCTATTTTTAAAATTCATCCTCAAAAAATTTAGTATAATATAATTAATACAGGGATCTTAGTCAGTCCCCTATTCCCTTTTCCCTCTATTTTTCTAAAAATCTTCTATAATCCCGCTTTTTTAAGCTGCTATTATTTTTCAAGTAGAAACATATTATATTCAAAAATGCGATTTTGAACAGTTGCCTGTTAAGGTATGAAACACTCCACTATTAACAAGTTTTTTTTATTAACTTTGAAGCCAAGCGCAACGGTCATTAAGGTAAAAAAAACAGTTTTCTCATTTTTATCTGAATTTCAAACGGTAACAAAAAAATTTGTATACACAAGTTGAAGATCTAGAAACATTACAACTTTTCTATTGTATGACTTTTTTGTATAACCAACCGTTTTGAAGAAAACATAAAATAAAAAATACCGCTGCGAAGCACTATGGATGCATTCACTATGGGTGTATTTCTATTGTGCTAATTTTATGACCATTTTGATTCCTCATAGGTATCAAATAAATTTGCTTTCTCATCAAGGGAGGTTTATATCTAACAAAAGACAAATATTTCTCATATAACTGTCTCTAATGAGCCGATTACAATATTGTTTAGGAACATACTTCTTTCAGTTAAAGTCTTGTTATGCAATTTTCTTACATAAATTGAATTTTTTGAGTGTTTTTTTAACTGTCTTTTGGTCGCATTATTCTTTTTAATTCCTTCAAAAAATGGATACTTATAATACTTTTCAAGCTTATGTTTCTGTCTTACCGAAAATCTTATATTCAGAAAATCAGAGAACCCATCAAAATGCCAATCAATGTGATCTGTTATAATAAACAACTGTGTAACTTACGGTAGTGTTATATTCCAAATTAAAACAAATTTTTTCTTTGTAGAAACAATGTAACTTTTTCTAACTTTCTAAGCCGCTATTGATTAATCAAGAATGGTAGTCGAAAGTTCGTCAATATAGATCAATCCACGCGCCTCGAAGACGCAAACAGTTATATTAAAAACAGTAGTGTTATATTTCCAATATCAAGAAATCCTTTTATAAACAAGGTAAATAATTTTTTTCAAACATTTGAAAACGCTATTAGTAGGTTATGGTAGGTCAGGAAAGGTTTTTGATTTGGGCAATCGATGCGTCTCGAAGACGCGAACAAATATATCATATACCATTAATAGAACAATATACATTAATATTGTATTCCCAATATTAAAAAAGTTTTCCTCATATCAAGAAGATAAACAGTATATTTTTTAATTCATAAATCCGTATTGGTAGATCATAAAGTAAAATTTCTAAAGCTAAAAACTTGAAATAATGCTGAAATTTGTTGATAAAAATTTAGACTATCGCGTCTCATGTAATGACAGGGGGGGGGGGGGTAATCTTTAAAGATACTTTAAGGTGGTTGAAAACTCGAAAATTAAACTGATGATGTTTCCCTTGACGCGTTATTTTCAAAGATTCCTAAATGCATTTTAAATTCTCCCTAAAACTATATTGCATTTCAATTATTATAACTATTTTAATATTTAAAGCATGCGAAAATGTAATTGTAATGTAATAATTGGCAGATGGGAACATATGAACTCCTATCTAATACAACGCTGCTGAAGGCTGGTGACCTTGTCAGCATAAAACATCAACCAATTGCGACTCTCTCGGTTTCCATTCCTTGCCTCCCCCCCCCCCTCCCCAGTAACAAAAGTTTTGGTGGGACTGACGTTACAACTAGACTCTCCACCATACGACGAATCACTACTTAACTTGGATATGATTTCGACTCGCAAAACAAATTTCGCGCATAAAGGTGATAGTTGGATGTACAATCTAAACAATGAATAATACAAACAATAAAATAGCCTCGGAATGGACTGAAACTTTGATTGACGAAATGCATACACACGGTAAACGTAAAGGTCGAGTTTCAGGCGACGAACTACATAAACTATGCACGTAAGGAAACTAGATATTTGATGTGTAGCTGAGACGAAGAAAAAGGGTTGCGAAAGTAGAAACATAGAAACTGGGATGTTGAGAGGCGGTTTTGAAATATGGTCAGGAATAGATAGTGAATCACAGGGTAGTCAAGGGTTCGGTTTGATTATGAATGAAAAAGCAAGACGGCATCCCAAAGATCAAGGATATGTATCGCCCAGATTGCTGTGGGTTAGAATGAAGGTAGGAATTAGAAGATTATTTATCATAGCGCGCCACGTGCCAGTTGATAGTGATCCGAGAGAAGTCAAAGACGCCTTCTGGGATAGTTTAAATAATACAATAAGTACTTGCGATCATGGTGAAAGAATCATTCCGCTATGAGATATGAACGGATGGTCGGCGTCCAACGTCAGGGTGCAGATACAGAAAGGGTGCTAGGTAATTTTGAGGATTCAAGAACAAATTATAACGGGGAAAGATTAGTTAGCTTATGCTTAGAAAAGGGCCTATTTATTGCAAATACTTGGCTTAGACATAAAATGATCCACATGTACACCTGGCGTAAAGAAAATAGCCACAGTATAATTGACTTCATTATTGCGGATGAAAGACTAGGAGAACTAGTAAAAGATACAAGAGTCAAGGGGGGTTCTGAATGTAATACTACCATTACCTTGTAGTCTCCAAAATAAACTTAGGATGGGGATGCAGAAGAAAGAGAACCAAACAAAGGAAACAAACGCGAATCAAGATTGAAAATTTACAGAAACAGGAAGTGCGAATAGATTTTCAGAATAAGATAAACGAACGCATAGATGAGGCAAATTGGGAGGCGCTTAGAAGCAATAAAGATATAGAGGGCGCGTGGACTTTGCTACGAGATATCATTGTTAAAACTGCAATTGAAGTGTGTGGTACGGCAGTGGTAGGAAGAAAGGCTGGTAATGCGTGGTGGAATGATGAAATTGAGGCATCCAACAAGAAAAGAAAGAAGCGTACAAGAGAACGTTGAACATCACAGGTCTTAGCGACGAGGAGAGAAATAGGCTCAAAAATTATTACAGACACAAAAATAGGAAAGTTAAACGACTAGTCAAGGAGAGCAAAGATAAAATCAGAACAGAAGAAGAGAAGAAAATACAAAACGACTTTGAAGGAAGCAAGAAACTGCGTCTCGAAGGGGCGCACAAATACACTAGATATCGTATTGTTGTATTATGAATATGAAAAATGTTTTTTCTACTATGCAAACAAATTAAAATTGTCTTTTGGAAATCTGTAAACTAAAAAAAAAATACTCCTGAATAGTCGATTTAGCTCTAAATCCTATCCGACCAGGATATCAATCGGACCTACAATTCCTCCAAATTTCATGAGCATAGCTCTTTTACTTTTCGAGATATGGTGAACAGAAAAAAGTTATGCACGTACACACACGGACATTTAAAAAAATTGCATTTTCTATCTCCTGAGGTCGAATTATATTGAAATATAAAAAAAGTGGATTTGAAAATTCAGGTCATTATAAACCTCCCTCTATGAGGAAGTAAAATGGATATAGAAAATATAGCAAGAAAATGTAACAGCCATTTAAAAAATATATATATTTTTAAACTCTAATATGTTCTCTTGAGTCTTTTTTACCTAAATAAGATTAAAGAAACACTTGAAACTGGAAATTCGTTCCATTTTTTTATTTGAAATTTTCAGCAAAACGGGTTTCACCACGGGTTTGAAATTTAGATGAAAAACGAGACAAACTGATTTTTTTAACTTTGTGACCGTTGCGTTTGGCTTCAATATTGTCCAACATTTTTTTCATATGTGTGGTGTTTCATACCTAAAAATGCACCTTTTCCATTACGAGCCTAAAGCCCCAAAACAGTTTCATCAAGAAATTTACGATTAAAAAATAATACGTGGAAGAAAGGTCCGACTTTTAATTTGTGATTTCACACATTTTTACATTTACTTCTATACAATTTAAAAAAATGTTAACCATTATTTTTTTGGGTTTTTGAAAGATTTGTATCCCTAGCCTTTCTGAATATAATTATTTGGGATATGCGTAATATCATATCTTTTTATGTTGATTCAAAACAAAACAAAGTTCAATTGACTATATGAAATTATTTTCTTAAAAATCGTTAATCTTCTTTAATGCTTTCAAAATTTTCCAAAAATATTTGATTCAAAGAATGCAGAAATAAATTAATTCAGCCTATCCGAATATTAGGTCTTTTGCAAAAAATTATGGTAGTGCAATAGTTGCGATAAAGCCTAGACGCAGGAACAAAAATTTATTATTCGCAGAGCTACAAAAAATATTTGTAATAATTTTTTTAATATAATTTTTAAATCTTCGAAAAATATTGGATCTAAATAATCCAGCAATACATTCGGTCTTCCATTTAAAAAATATAAAAATTAAATTCAGACATGATTGAATCAACAGTGTCGCAAAAGTGAAACGAAAATCTCATATAATAGTCTATTTTTCTAATCCTGATGACTTTACGACATTATGGTGAAATGCGCATAGACCTGCATCTCTGGACCTAAGGCCAAAATCAAAATCAACGTTGAAATTTTTTATTTGCGTCTATAAAACTTCTATAGTTTATTTTTCTAATGTATTTTCATTCCTGTAAATAATCTTTCCTCGAATCTTTCTTTGCTTTGTTTTCAGATCGTAGTTTTCTGTTGACCTTTTTACCATTTCCTGGGTACAGGTGTAGGCAGGAAACGGGCCAGCGCGGTCTTATGTAAAGAGGTCGAAAAAAGTGCGTTGTATAAAGAAAAGGGTGTATGGGTAGCACGTGACGCTCTGAGAATGCAGGGTCGGGGAAAAAAGGTCAACGCAAGGCAGACATACTAGAAAGAGATAGGGACGTTTTTATCGTATTTACATAATGCATACTCTCCCAAGTATTTAATTCTCGTATAACCACCACTTGTTAGTACAATTTATTTCCTCGTTTCTTGCGAGTTTCATACAATATTAAGATAATTGATGTTTCTAGAATTATATTCAGGTCACATTTCACACATCCTTTTAATTACATATGTTAACCAGAATGAAATTCTATTTTCTTTAATCACTCATTTTTAAAATTTTATACAAAAAACCGGAAAGTCGTTGACGATTCCTCTAACGTTGACTGATTGACCTTATTTCAAATTACCCTGAATTTAGCAACCGAGCAAGTCACGCCTACCCCGAAAGGGAAATGGCTTAATGGTATAATAATAATAATAGCTATGCATATAGATTTGGAATTTAGGATATTTATTTTTAAAAAATTACTTTAAGTACGCAGCGCACCTACTAAACAGGTTTCGTAGCCTATTAATATGTTAATTAAGTCGTTCAAATCTCCCCCTCCCATACTTTCCCTCCACTACTCCCCCGAAATACCCTACTAGCCCTCACTTCCCACCCTCACTTCCAGGCATTTCCCCTACTCCTCCTCCTTAATTTCCTCTCACTTCCTCTAGTTCACTCCCCCATTGCCCCTCACTTCCCCTAATTACTCCTTACTTCCTCTGCTTTCCTTCTCTTCATTGTCCCTATTTCCCCTATTCCACCTCATCTCATTTCCCCTCACTTATCCTACTTCCCCTCCCAAAACATTCCACTACTTTCTCTCCCCTAATTCCCCCTCCCACAATTTTCCCTCCTGGGAAAAAGTGCGACGGAAGGACACTGGACTGAAACTATTAGGGTTTCTGCCCGGGTCTACGAAACCCTAAAAACGAGTAGTCCTGTCAAAAACCAAGGATATCGTTAAATTCGTCTCAGAAATATCTCTAGAAGTTTTTTGAGTTTGTAACAAAAAAAAAATATTTTTTTTACACAATTACATTGCTACAAAGTATTGGGTCATTATTATAAATAAATAAACCAGTACGAAAAAACCCTCAAGCACATTAGCAGTTTCCTAAATTCCTGAAATCCCAGGATTCTTTTAAATCACTGCAAAAAGATAATTATTCAATCGAATAAAATATTAATACAATTTTTCCAGGGTTTTTATTGTTTAAAGTCCAAGAATCTAAACCAACACAATACTATAAAAAGCTAATATAATTACCAGCTCTCACCAACCACATATAGTAAAAAATTAATAAATGAACGATTGTTTCCATTCCCTCAACGCTGACTCCACGCTACAACACGATCTGCATATATGGATTTCCGAATTGTGAAATTCCTTAAAAAACTAATAGTCATTTCGAAAACCCAAGGGTATCGTTGGATTCATCTCAACAATATCTGCGGAATATTTTTCAAGTACGCAACCAAAATTATTTTTCATCAATTACATTGTTTGTAAAATTTAATTACTTTTTATTAATAATAATGCAACAGCAATCAAAAGTAAATCAAAACTGCACAACGTTTTCCAAAGAACGCCACGCTGACACCATCCAATAATACCTTTGGATATAACATGCATTGTTAAATTCAGTGTTGTTATTTTAATCGATACGTTTATATAACCTCTGGATTATTCTATTTAGAAAGGTGTCTGCACCAAATAAAATTCAGATTAGACTGCCCAAATTATTTGGAGAAACTGTTCTTTATTTTTATGAACTAGAAAATATAAATTCAAAGTTAAAAAACATTCAAAATCTAAACTTTCTTCATTAAACAATTTAAGATTCCAGATGAAACAAGGTCCAAAAGTGTGCCAATTTAAATTCGAAGGCCAAATCAAAATATCAAAAATTGTATCATTTAGTTTGAAACCATTTAAAATCTGAAAATTTTCGGTAAAAATGTTTTCATTAATATATATGTAAAATAATATATAAGGATTTTTAGCCGTGGCATTCAAAATTCAACACTTTGGAATTTTACAAAGTGTCTAGGGACGCCGAAATATTTATTCTACATACGCTCACCGAAATTCGATGAGCTTAGTCATGGCCTTAACTTAAAGCCGTAAGTAGAAATGAATTTCAGGTTTTATTTTGAGTTGTTTTTAGATTACTTTTTTCCTGAATACATGATAAAATACGGAGAAATATTGTAATTGAATCTGTATGAAATTTCTAGTTATTACTTAATTTCAATTAGTTAAGTCGGTTAGCAAAATACTCAATGTGTATTGTATGGAATACTTAAAAGCCAAACTTCTGTACATTTACATATGTAGCACAATTTTAGATTGAATAAATTATTATTATTAAAAACTGTATGCAATTTGAATACACGAAAGTATTTCATAATAGTAAGGAATCTTCAGAATAAATTTCACCCAAGTGGAACGATATAATTGTAAAAGAAACATGAAACAATTCGTCTAAAAATCCTCAAACGTAAAACATTTTCAATTAAGAAAATTTGTAGATTCATTTCCAGACGACTAGCCTCGTCTTTAGATTTTTTGACATTTTGTCCAGAAATTGCAGTAAGAAAAGTTTTGATTATTGGTCTTCAATTTCCAGAACTAAAAAATGTTTAATTTGGAAGAGCTATAAATTACTAAAATAAATTTCAATTTTTTTGGGAAACGTTTAAAATAAGTTAAAATACTGAACTCGTAAAATCGTATCAGTGTGTATCAGTGAGTAATTTCGCCAGGATAGCATCAGGTGCCTCTTCTTCCACAGAACATACAAGAAATATCGTCCTCAGTCCTTATCTCCTAATTTCCCAGTTGTCTGCCCATTCACTAATTTTCGTTTTAACCTGAAAATAAATGCTAGAAAGGATTTGTGCGGAGGTGGAAAAGAGGAGCAAAAAATTGGCCATCATCCTCTCGAAAAGTCTAGTCATTTTCTGGTCTGCGCGGGATCCTGTTCTTCTCGCTAGGTTTTCGATATCGCGGCAAAGCAAACCTAATTCCACCCTCCCTTCACTGACTATATAGTATAGTGGCCGCCGAGTAGCCCCTTCGTAATCGGACGACAAAGGCACGCGTCCCTCTTTTCCTCTAACGCTAACCCATCCCTTTCGTCCTCATTCACCCCCAAACCAACATCCCGCTTCACTCTCATTTCGCCTCTTTACTCCTCCACTTCCGCTTCCAAACGCATTCTATTGTTGCATTGGTGTCTGTGTTACTCCATACGTGTTTCATGTATACGTATCCTTTACGAAAACTTGTCCTCACAATGTAAGCACGACAAAATTTCATTATGTCTCTCGGGTTGAATAGCGAGTCGATAGGCAGAACAGCGCAATAAAAAAATAAGGACGTAATCTTCGAGATCCTAAATACCTAAGTATTAGGATTGATCGCAAGAAATAGAAATCATAAACGTCCAAGTACTGCAAAGTTTAATTTTAAGTCTGTTATAATATGTGTACAATTTTAAATTTGAAAAAAATCAAAAGCACTCCAAATTTACCAAAAAAGAATTCAAAATTTTTTAACAATTAAAATGGTCAGACCGTAAATGAAATGAAGATGTTGCCATTTTAATTTCTAAAGTTTAAAAAATTTTTTTAGGTGAATGTTGAGTACGATTAAGTTTCTACGGCAACAAAAAATTGGTAGGATAGTCTGAAAAGCTCTCAAAAATTAGTTTAGTTTTTTAAGGTTTATGAATAGTACACCTGACTCTCGTTTTAGCCATTCTCGGTTTAGTAATTCCAAGTACTACTGGCCCACGCAGTTTTTCAGCTCAAAGGCGAGAGACGGTTGCGACTCTCGCCTCGGAAGGGCCGCCGTGCGCGAGTACTCAGTCGAGTATAATGCGCAATATTATGCCTTCCAATTGGAAATAGTTCAGGTGGCCCTGACTGTTTACGTTTCGATACTCCCGGTTTAGCTAAAATTGTTATTGCCGGCAACCCCCGACACGGAGGTTACACCGAGCGTTAGGTGCTTATATTTCGATACGAGAGGCCAAATAAGAAGTTTGCTCACTGCGAGTGTGAAGGCCCAGCTCGAAGGCAAGGCGAAGCTGAGCCGAAGGGGCCATACATAAATTGTTAACGGAGTTGATGGGGCGGGGGCCGCGGGGCGCCTGGAAAAGGCCAATAATATGTTACGTTTTGGTTTTCCATATTTTCTTTACCCACTCTACTAAGGGTTTTTTCCCTTCTGAATCGTTCTTTTCATAGTTTAATTCCATTGTTGTAAACAATGTAGATGATCCTTATATTTATTGATTTTAATCCATTTGTTATTCATTTTAATTAAGCAACCTTCGATTTTGACATCACTATATATTCTTCTCAAAGAAATGTAGAAATGAAAGGAATAGAATGTCTAAATGAAAAAGGTTTAGGAGCTAACACTTAAAGCCGATTGTAAACATACCGGCAATATAGAAAATGGGAGTTATTTTCCCGTCATTTAGGTCTTCTTTTTTAGCATTCGCTGCTCTCGCGAAAAGTTTATTCAGAAATTGCAGTGGAAAGTTTTGAGAAAAGTAGATACCGAGAACAACTTGAAAGCCTTACTCATTCCATTCACTTCTTCCGACGGAAGATGTAAGCAAATATTTCCGAGAGAGTCAAAGACTTTAAAAGTTTCATATTTGACGACTCTCATGTTTACATTACATTCATATTTCATACGTATATCGTACCTACATGAAAATAATATTCATATTCGTGTCTCTTCACGAAGATTGCTAATTTACAAATGGCCATGTAGTTAGAAATAAAGTCAACATATTGGATTTTTAGAAAAAGTGTATATGCAAATTGTTCAAGCATTTTTAAAGCTAAGAATTAAATTGGGAATCTTGAAAAGCAGGGAAGTTTTTTAAAAACTCTGAATGAGTAAGCTAAACTAGTGACAAAATAATAATGAATCAGTTCGATACTGAAAATGGCCCACATTAAGACAAAAAGGATTGAAAATCTAATATTTTATTTCTTTACTGTGTGTGTCTAATGTGTTTGATTTTCAATCTTATTTTTAAAAAGTTTGTTAAAGTTACAACTAGAGATAATTTATTATCTTCAGTGAAAATGTCCAAATCTGTAAATACATGTATCTTGACCACAGTTATAACTATAGTCATAGATCGCTTTTAAATTGGGCAGTCGATTCATCTCGTTAACAGGAATCAATTCAGTTGTTACAGTATTATTCTAAAAATTAAAAACGTTTTTCATTTACAAGCGTCAAATAAACAATAATAAGTAAGCGTTACGAACAAGCGTTGATAAATGATTGAATTTAAAACTTAAATTTAAGATAAAATACGTATAAAAGAAGAAAGAAAACATTTACAGATGATATAATTTGTATTTCCAGATAGGCAGTTTCTATGTGTATTGAAAAAATCAGGCTATTTGTACTGAAATTTTGGGTACAAATAGTCTTTTTTCCGGGTTCCACCATTCGTTCAGAAAAAATCCGGCTAGTCGTACCGAAATTCCAAAATAACGAAGGTCGTAGCTACGACCTTTGAGATAACTGTAAATATTGTATCAATTCATGTAAAAATGTATCAAAGAAAACTTACTGAAAAAACGTATTATTATATTAATAACTGTACATTACAATTTTTTTAGTATTCCGAATTGAACGATTAAATAGAAATTAAGAAACTTACAAATAAATGTTTTGAAATTTAAGCTTTCAAAACTGAATTATTTCAAACTTTAAGACTCGAAAATTATACTATTTTTGAATTGCGCATTCAAATTTTTTTAAATTGGAATCGGCAGAAAGAAAATAAAAATGATTAAAGGGTACGTCATAGTGGGCCGCAAAAAAAAGTTTGAGCCGAAAATAGAACTATGTATAGAAAAATTGCGCATGAAGATCCCAACAAGTATAATTAATTTAGAATCTATTAATAAGCACCTTGGTTCTACAGGTTAATATTTTCATAGATGCTAATTTTCTATCTATCTGGAGATCTCAACCATCTCGATAAAGTACAGCTTTTTATTGTCTGTTCAGTATAAGGTAATCGATGTATAAAAAACACCTGTTTTAAAAACAGCCATTTAAAAACCTGCAGCATGAAAATAGAATTGTCCTTCCTTGAAGTCTTTCACAGTCAAATATTGTTATATTTTAAAGAAGTTTATTTTTTGAAATAACATTTTTTGCTGAAAAAATTCGCAAATGATAAAAAAACATGAAAACGACATCTGCGCACTCTTCTTTGAAAAAAATTAGTTGGTCTGTAAAATAGGACATAATTTTTAAAAAATTTGTTCATAAAAGAAGAGTGCACGCAGATGTTATTTTTCATGTTCTTTACTATATCTCAAAGTTTCAACGAAAAATGTTTATTATTGTGGAGAAAAACCTGGAGAGTGTCATGGCTTATATTGCTAGTTGGCTGACTGTAAGCCGACCTTTTTCACTCACATAGGGCAGTTAATAAGTAGAAAAGGTATTTTGTAGTAGTTGTGAAAAATTTTATAATTTTTAAGGTCATTTGTGCTACAAAAGTTTCCATTGAGATAAAGTTCCGAAAAGGTCTTATCTCCACTTTTTCGCATCTCGTACATCGATGTATTTTAACGCGCTTATTATGGAAATGACAATAAGAACAAGCGCGAATGTCGCTTTCGAGGTTAAAAATTCATAAAACTGCAAAAATTGCATGTTTTTAGTGCAGAATTATTAGATTGGTCCAAAATAAGCGACTGTCAACTTTTCTTATTTTAAAAATATAATGTAACAATTTTACAACAAGGAGAATTCTACCAAAACTGCAATATTTGCAGACTTATCGCACTCTTTGGCTTAGTTTTTGTGAAGTGAAATTTGTACAGAATATACTTTAAACCTCTCAGAATGAATCTGAAAAAGAACAACTAAAATGGTCAGATTTACCATGTGGAAAAACTTATAATTTTACTTCAAGTTCGCTCGTAGGTTAACAGGTCAAGCCTTTATGGCGAGTGCAATAAACTGCGCCGGTCGAATTTTTTTGGCGACTCGAAATACAAACTGACTCTAACAGTAGTCTGAAGTAATAAAGTTTTAGGTTATAGGTCTCTAGGTGGGAAATTGTAATTATAACAGGAATGAAGAGCGGATTAGTGGCCAGAGGCCACGCAGGTGAATCCTTAGAAAAAATAGGCATATTTTTATTTTGCATAGGCTATCCGAATTTCCAGTCGAGACAAAATTGGGGGTACAAAGTGTTGCAAGTAATCGTTCAAGCAGGGTCATATTCAGCTGATTACACCCAACTGAGGTAAACTTTCCGTGTTTACAGGCCTGTAACGTGCTGCCTCTAGCGTAGTCCGCTGGTGATACCTACGATTCATCAAGGTGAGTTTACCCCGGACGCAGTTACCCTGCTGGCGGTTATCCCACTTCGCACATTACCTGGTGGAGTCCTCGTCAACTGATCACGGGAATGTTCGTGTCTGAATGGGATTTGACTGTGATTTATGATATATGATTGCTTAGTGGTAGAAAAAAATCTCACTGAATATTTTTCGAAAATTCGAAAAAATGACGGAGATATTGGACATTGAGTTTTTGGACAATTTTTTTGTTTAATGACGTATCTTGGGTTCTAATTGACCGATTTAACTTTTCGACATCTAAACGTACTTCTTTTAAGATACATTTCAAATTAAAAGAATTAAATTTTTTTCTCGAAAATTTGGTGAAAAAACAAAAATGAAAAACGCGTTCCCCAAAAATTGTCATTTTTGATTTATTTTTTATTTTTCCATCAGAGGAAGGTATAAGTGTGGTCTACATGCCTTAAAATTATTGGAGTGGGTTTGCCACTGTTTTTCGAGAAAAAATTCAAATGTCAGGTCTTCTATGGCGTGGCGTGTCTCAGTAAGGCAATTAAAAGTGTCTGTGGACATATTAATTTTCAAACCACAATTATTGGCATCATATTTGAAATTTTGTTTAAACGAAAATTATTAAAATTCTGCATACATCGTTTACATTTTACATACAACTTTTTAAAAAGGGTTTTTAATACTTTTTTATTTCATAGACAAGATGACAAAAACAAAAAAATTTTACTTGTGAAGAAGTTTGAAGAAGTCAAGTTTTGAGCTTGAAATTTGCGCATATTTCCATGGTCATTAGATAAGACCTTTTTGGAACAGTACACCTTCCATTCCAAGTAAAATAAATATTTTATTTTTGAAATAATTGCAATTCAGTCATTCAGAAAATGCATTCGTTAAGTTTTTTTTAAGGTGAGAAACTTTACTGTTTGACTTTTCATCGTATTTTGCGTTGTTTAGTTATAAATTTAAATTTTGAATTTTGTAATGTATTTTTCATGTTAAAAACAAAAACTATAAGTCTATACAAAAGTCCGAATGCAATTTTATAGGTCTTTTTAGGTAAGCAATTTTGATTCTAGGCATTTTATCGTATGTCCCGTGGTTTAGCTGTGAAGTTGAATTCTTAATCTTCTTTATTTTATCGAAGTGTGTTTCGTCGTCCCGAGAGTGTGTCCCGTCACCCCCTTTTCCAATTCCACCAATTTTTCGGGACGCCTAGCAGCCTTATTTTATTCCTTATAGCTGAAACCTTTAATATTTGTGGTATAGAAGGCTGACTAACGAATTTTATTGGTATTTTTGAACCACACGAAAGTGTAGGATAGCAAAGTCTGTTTAGAAAGTTTCTTCGAATGATATCAAAACAACAGACTACAGACAAGCAGAAAGACAGACGTGTTCATAAGAAACTGTTTTTCTGTCTGAATTCTCAATACATCGAGATTCGATGAAAATCGAATAGTTTCAAAACTCACATAAATCTAGTAGTATCTTCTATCATAAAATAATGAGAATGTAAATTTTGTTAGACTAAAGCCGAATTATTCTCTCCATCCCGTAAAAAAGCCATTGCCCTCTCTATGAAAAATGCGTTCACACCCTCCCGGAAACACGACACTCGCTTCGTTTGTTTAACACGTGTGCCAAGCTCATAATTCTTGTTAACGATTTTAAAAAATTTACGAGATTTTGAGTGGTGCTGTCATTTATATACAGGCAAAGCGTACAGGTATAGGAAATTGCGGTGAGTAGTGACCGTATTACCAGGCGTCGTTCTGATCGATATTCGGCTTGAAGTCGATTATCGCACCCGCTTCCTAAAGCTCGTATACCTGATGTGCGGCATTACAATTAATGACGCCGCTCGTACGCGAACAGCTCGGAATAGCAATCAATATTACGGCACCTGTTGGGAATGTTCATGTCCCTCGAAGCCTTTGGTGGACAGAATTCTTTTTTCTCCCTTTCTCTTCCCTTTTCCTTTTTTCCTTTTGCCTGTTCTTTCTTCTTTCTGAGATCCCTGAACGAAGAGCCAAGTAAAATTAAATCTGTCCTGCCCTTTCGCGTGTCAGGAGTCAAATTCCGATTTATGTTTCCAACCTAATACTTTGCATTCAGAAGTTTTAAAAACAAGATATAAAGATGTATGCGTTTTAAATTTATAACATTGCAGTTGAGTGGCCAGAAAAACAATTGATTCAACATTCTAACCCATTATTATAGAACAATTTTTCTTATCACTCACGCCCATATCTTCTTTCATTTGTTGTGAAAATAATTGTTAAATTTTGTACAATTAAAAAAAGTTTAATCCATGGTCCTGGGCCTTTAAAGGACCCTGATTTTGCGTAATGCGTACTTACTCGCAAAAGTATTAATAGTTCGAGAGTGAAGACGACGTAAAAACTGATCTAGTACATCTAGTACGTCGGCCCTCATCCGAGTGTAACCGAGCCAAGCGCTTCTTAACTCCCGTGATTGAATGAAAAGCCTTAAAAATATTCATGTGTCCGCGCGGACATATAACGACAGACGCAATTAAAGAAATCTAATATTAATATTACTAAACTGACGAAACCTCTTATACATTTAAAGACATAATTAAATTTGTTTTGATTTTAGATTAAAAAGAAATTTAATTTATGGAATACCCGCGCTCGCTTTTTTATATATATTTATATAATTCTCTAATAAATTATATAATCGCAACGATTTGTTTTATATTTATACACACCCGTATAAACATTTTCTGATCTTAATTTCTTTTACGATAATAATAATTATAGTATTGTATCCTTTAATTCATTATTCATATTTTTTTAAACAATAATTGTCATTTATTGTATAATTTTATGAAATATATGTAATAATTAACATTCTATTTATCATAATATTTTCCTGTAATAAATGCGATTTTGAAGGTATTTTTAAAAGTAACCATTTTTTTGTACTTTTCTGTTTCGTATCTCGCGTCTTTTGGCTGAAATATAAATTTTCGATTTGTCAATAGATTAAAACAAAAACTATAAGTCTTATCAAAAAATGGTTTAAAGTAAATTTGTAGATCTATTTGAGATGAATAATTTTTCCTTCCAACATTTTTTTCGTATATCGCATAGTTTTTCTTAAAAATGGAATTTTTTATTTAAAAAAACAAAACAATATCAATGGATAATACCAGAATTGTTGGTCAAAAATAGCTGGTTAACGAATCTGTACTTTCCTTTTAGGCCCTTAAAAAGTGGGCCAATGCTCAATCCAATCTGATCAGTCTCTCGAAAGTTACCGTGCCTCCAGATTACATATTAACTACCCTTAGAAATCTAAAATTACCGCTGTTTCCTTTTCATTTTGAGATACAACGAA
This sequence comes from Andricus curvator, assembly GCA_932195095.1. Lineage (NCBI taxonomy): Eukaryota > Metazoa > Arthropoda > Insecta > Hymenoptera > Cynipidae > Andricus > Andricus curvator. Next base: position 438,261 of record CAKNYM010053729.1, on the reverse strand, counting down.
CCCTGCATGGTATGTTAGAGTAAACAAATTCTTTGTTAAAAATAAGTATTCCGCTATTCTTATTTATGAAATCATTTCAATATTCAATTTTCACAAAAATCCAATGAAAACCCTTTAGGCAAGCCAATATTAGTTTGAAACCTACTGTGGGCCATAAATAAATATTGGGGAACGTGCATATAAATATATAAATATATAAATATATAAATATATAAATATATAAATATATAAATATATAAATATATAAATATATAAATATATAAATATATA
>CAKNYM010053729.1:354048-437981 GCA_932195095.1 Andricus curvator | reverse complement strand
ATATATAAATATATAAATATATAAATATATAAATATATAAATATATATATATATTTAATATATAACAGCTACTCGACAAGAAATTGCACGGAAACTTTCACACAAATGTAGAAAAACAGTCCTTGTCGAAAGACCAAACTTTTGCTTTCCTCAGATCATCAGGGCTTAATTCAGGTACAGAGGGTTTTATTTTCGCATGCCAGCACGGTGTCATTTCCACCTTAGCATACCGCGAACGCATTTTATATCAAGAAATTCCCAATGATAGGTGCAGAGCGTGTCATGCACACGTTGAGTACCTAGAACACATACTATCGGGGTGACCGACCCACGCAGGAGCGACGTATATCTATAGACATATGCGGCCCTGAGAGTACTTTATTACCATCTTTGTCGCTCTTACGGTGTTGGTCGCGACCCTGCCCTACCGAACGCTCCAAGGGAGATAGAGTCAATTGTCCAAAACGAGAAGTGTCAAATTTTCTGGAACTACGATTTTCCGACAGCAGTCTCTGTTGCACACTCGAGGCCTGACATCGTTCTCCAAGACTTCGAGAAATGAACTATATTCGTGATCGAATTTTCGGCTCCGTCCGAATACAACATCACTGCCAAGGAGAAAGAAAAGGGGGAGAGGTATCAAGACCTTAAAAGACAGCTGCAACGACTGTACCCAAAATATTCGGTACAAGTAATTGTCCTTGTGATAGGTGCTTTCGGAGGTGCGAAACTATCACTGGTTCGTAACCTTAAAGCCATACCCGCGTGCCAAAAATATGCCAAGGCACTTGCGAGATGGATGCAGAAAGCTATCATCCTTGGGTCGCTTCGTGTCCTCAAGACACACGAGGGTTTCGCCGGCCTGTCGTTGTGATTTCATCGTGCCCTGTGACCACCCATCTCACGGTTGTGAGACGTGGCCGTAAGTGTGATTAAATAGTGAAGCAAGTCATGGAAATATAACTGTGATTTACCGCGGTTCTACTGGGAGCCGGTGTCATTTTTTAGATGGCAGCTGCTCTCAGTGGAACCCTGCGGTGGTTGTTTAACCTTTTTTTTTAAATATATATATATATATATATATCACGCACTTTTTGGGACTCCCCTTCCCCTGCTCCTTATAAAACCAGATAATTGTCTTCGAAATTCTATCAGATTTGAAATATAGATTTATCAGTCTTATCTGAAATGTTCACATCTTAGGATGTGAAAATTTTATGAGTTAATTTTTTTTATATTTATGCATGGTTAAATTTACTTTAAAACTTATGCAGCAAGATGTGAAAGGTCTTTTTATTAAAAATCGTGATAGCTGTGGCATTCATTGACATTCTGCTGGGTGCAGACGACTTGCTTGCTCTTGTCCCCATAGTCAACCCTCAGCTATTCTCTTAATTTAATCTATTTTGGACTTGGATTAAGTTTAATTTTTATAATTACTTGATAGAATAATGTTTCATGTACCAGTAGATCAAATTATCATGCTGTAATTATTTCAATTAATGTTGCAAACGTTATATTCCTGCTAGCGTAACTTCCATTCTTTAGGACGACTATAGTCAAGCTTATAAAAAAATATTTCACTACTCATCCAGAATTTCGGGGTACATAAACAATGATCAAAATAAAATAAATAGAGGAGATTATAATACATTTAACAATGTTGTTTTTCCATTTTTTGAGAAAATCCCAAAGATTTTGAAATCGATGTTGGGTAAATTAGGTTTACATACTATATATAGAGTTCCTTTTAAGAGCAATATGATTGTAAAATTAGGAAAAGATGGATATGAAACGCTAGACAAAAAGTCTGTAATTTACAAAGTTAATTGCAAAGATTGTAATGCAGTTTATATAGGGCAGACACGAAGGGCACATAGACTTAGGAATGATAAACATGAAAATAATTTTCACAGAAGTCCTAGATATCACTCAGTCCTTTCAAAGCATAAAATTACTCATGGTCAATACTCCAATTGGAATGATATTAAAATTCTTCAATACGAGAGAAATCGGGAAAAGAGAGAATTCATGGAGATGTTAAAAGAGAGAAGGTAACGAAGCTATTAATTTAAAAAGGGACCTTTCAAGATACAACAAAGTATGTGATAGAGTTATTAATTGGTTAAAGTAACTTTCTTTCACTTGAAAGTAAAAAAGAATTCTTTTATAGACCAATCACTTTTTCACTAAAGATATTGATTTTATTAGACTTAATCAACTTTTAATTTTTTTTAATCGCACTATTTTCTATTCAGGTATACTAATTTTTTATGCCCTTAGTTTTTCCTATAAATAATCCCTGATGAGGAGGTCTAAATTGGCCTCAAAACATGTTTGTTCCCTAGTACTATAAAAAGGACAGAGAAAGGAAAAATTTAGAGGTTGGTTTCGGTTCATTTTATCCCTTTTTCTCCCTCTTTTTTCATTGGTTATTTTTGGCTAATGAACCGAAAAGTGAGGTAGTTTGGAAGTCTGTTTTTTAATTGTGAATTTTTGTATGCTCATTTTGCATAATATTATTCATGATAAAATAGATTTATTTTTAATATTAAATAACAATTTTTTCAAATAGAGACACTAAACTCATGATTCGTTCTAATCTGCAGGGTTTTCTTATAAATATTTTAAGAGTTCTTTTAATTGAGTCCAAATAATTTTACCTCAATTTCTTGAATGAAGTCTTTTTATTTTAAAATTTTTGTAAAAAGAATGTATTAAATGTTGGCAATTTTAGAAATGCATTAAAAATATTTTGGATTGTTTATTTTACTATTTGGAAAGTGTAATAATCTAAATAGATTGGTTCAGAATCACCCACAAAAAAAGAATAATTAGAATGATGAAGGAATAGGAATGTTACTTGCAATGTAGCTCTTGCCTTACCGCGGCGCCGTGCCGCCGGTCCTTTCCCGTTCTACACTATATAGCAAAAACAGCGATATTTATTCATGAACTGGCTACAGATATTGTTAGAAACGTACCAACAATATTGTTCAAATGTTTAAAGTAGGGATCACATACATTTGTATCGTTAAACAAAGATATTATGCGTATAGCTGATGTCAGAATGTTGGAACACTGAATATGGCGCTGATGAAATGGGATTCATTTTGACCGTGGTTTAAAAGTAATAATTGATTTACCATTATACCTTACAATTATACAGATAATAAGGGCCTATTTGAAATGACACTAAGTGGAATTAATATCAGAACTAGTTTTTAAACTTTTGTAGTTTTCTTAAACTTCCATTAAATCTTTTTCATTTTTCCCTATTTCTTACTAACGAAAAATGTGTGCTTGAAGTTTCGATTACCAATTTTTTTTCCTTGTAACCGTATTGAAATTGAAGTAATTGAAATCATAGAGCTTTTGTGGACATTTCAGAACTTTTGTCCATTTAATTTTCGAAAGAGCCCTGAAAAGTGTCAAAAAAGAAAGGGTGGATCGGTTAGCTGATTTCAGTCGACCAATAGGAAGCGTATTCAATTGTCTGGTGAACTAAATCCTAACGTGTGGAATTTGGGGGGGGGGGCGGTGGTAGTGATTTTGAAAAATTAAACTCTAAACCTAAAAACTCTACACAGTTAATTCTACAATCAAGAATTCTACACAATCATATTTATTTAATAAATTTAATATTTTTAATTGAAACTCATCCTTGGTTTAATCCTACACCGTAAAACTCTGCATGAAATAATAAGTTTATATACTACAAGGAAGATAATAATTAGTTATTTAAATAAATAAGTAAATTAAACCCGCACAGCGTTTGATTTTATACAGAAAAACTCTACACAAAATGTTTTTTCAAGTGTTTTGCTTTATTTCGTGTAGAGTTTTGCTATGTACAATCAAATGGTGTCTAGAGTTAAAAAAAATATTTTATGTATTGAATTCGCTTGTGTAGGGTTTTCTCATGCAGAATTTTATTGTGTCTAGTTCATTTATTGTAAAATTTGTCTAAGTGTAAAATATTTAATTTTTTTTACATAAATATGATTGTGTAGAACGGTAGACTGTAGACTTGTAGAGACCCGCCCATGCAGACAATTATCGGGGAACTTTTCGGGGCCATGATAGACCGTCCTGGCCGCAAATGTGACGCTGAGTAGACGTGAAACGTTTTTGTATGGTCAAACGCTAGTCTGGACAAGGTAATCTAGCACTAGTCTGGACGATCTAATCTAGCGCTGGTCAGTCGGTCTTGTGAAAATATATTTTAGATGGTCGACGTTAAAAATTATTTCAAAGCCTGTCTAGATACTCTAGATGATGAGAAAAAAAATTGTTTTTAATGTTCATGATTCATATTGTATACCATTAAATATCCGGAATATCTTTGGAAATGTGCAAAAAAATATTTGTATTCAACGCTTTGAATTTTTTTTGTCCTGATAGGGTAGCCAGTACCCGATTAGAGCCCGAAAGGACTGACTAGATGATGAGGCAAAAAATTAATTTTTTCAATGTTCATTTTTCGCCTTTGGTGCTTTTAAACAACCGGGCTACTTTTCAAAATGCGCGAAAAGATATTTAGATTCGATACTTAGAACCTTTTTTTGTCATTACGGGCTAGCCAGGACCCGATTAGGGCCCGAAAAGACCTCCAGGTCAGGCGGTTAGAGTATTGTATAGACTCTGGACAATGCTCTAACTGGACGCAAGTATTTCTACACGGGCAGGGAACCTGGAAAAGTGTGGTTATAGGTTCCACGAAATTCGGTGAGCCTAGACACTTCGTTCAAAAAATAAGGTAGTTTGTTGCGTTCCTTAATTTTGGTTTTAAACGCATTATACCTATTTATACTACTTTCGACTGTATCTTTGCATCCGCTTCTGTTCATCGCACTTGGTGTTATTTTTGCTCACGAAGAGAGAGAGTTCCTCGAAGGAGAGTCAATGCTCGTTTAAATTTTATTATCTTTTCTTCCGCTGGGTATGTCCTACCATAGTTGCGTAGTTCTATAGCGATTTTAAAATGTCCGATTGTTTTCGTCTGAATATTCTGTTATGAAATTCTGCGTATACAATTATATGAAATGCATTTGGTGACTTAAGTTAGATTGTCAGGGCTAACATTTTGTTTTCATACATATGACAGTTATCTAGACATTGAAAGTCGAGGTAGGGTAATTAAGGTCTGCAATTTTGCAGAAATATTTTTTTTAGGTTTTATGGGTTTTTGGGTTTTTAGGTTTTGTGGGCTAAGGGAGAATGATTCTAAACCATAAAAAAACAAATTTCCACATTTTCCTATTTTTTAGCACTGATAAAAAAATATAAGAGAGAAAAAAATTTTCTCGTACCAAAAAACTTTTTTTTTATATATATGGAAATTTGGCTGAATCAAGCAAATTTAGGTTGTTTACACAAAATAAGTAATTGGCCCAACCTGTACTTTTTCTTATAAAAAATCCCTGATGAGGAAGTCTAAATTGACTTCGAAATTGTTTGGTCCCTAGTAATATAAAAAAGACGTAGAAAGAATAAGGAAAGAGTGAGAGGTTGGTTTTGGTTGACTCTTTCCTTTTTCTTCCTCTTTTTTCCTTTATTATGTAATTGTCTCTAACGAGCCGAAAAAGAGGTAGTTTGAAAATCTGATTTTGTTTTGTAAATTTTTCTCATGCTCTGATTTCGGTGCATAAAATTATTCATAAGCAAGAAGATTTCCTTTCCATCTCAAATGAATTTTTTAAATAGAGGTACTGCTGCCGTCCTGATGAAGAAACTGTACAACTGCATTTTTATCAAAAATGTGCTTTTTATATGGTTGGATTCGTAATGAAAAGACGAATTTAACTATGCTAATCATTATTAAAAATTGTAATTGAATATCGAGGTAATAAGGTTTTCAATTAGCATGTCTACAGCGATTTTCGAGAATTCCTGATGAAGAAACAATACATCTGCAGAAATTGTAGCATATGTACACGAATTCCAGGATTTGGGATAGTGCTGAGCCCTCAGATCCTGGTAAAAAAACACATCTGCGCAGATGTGTTTTGCTCATGAGGATCCTCGGTCTTTCTGCAGTCCGATTTCCTGAAATCGAATACCACAAGTACATGTTAAGTTTCTTCACCCGGATTCGAGGGTAACTTTGAGCCACCGATCCTTCTTTTCAATAGCACATCTGCATTTTTTATTTGCCAAGCAAAAATAATACCAGTTGATCAATAATATAATTATTATTAATTATCTGAAATAAATATAGAACAATTAATTGCAATTTAATAATAAATTAATAATTACATCATAATTTTATTTTTTTATCATTTTTTTGGAAAATTTGTAGTTGTTAAGCTTCTCCAGAATGAAACTCGGAGGTTCTTGAAGGCTGATTTCTGTATTCGGCAGCACATTTGCGCAGATAAAAGTATTATCTACAGTTTTGCATATAAATAATTGGAAATCGTCATTTTTTCCAATGAATAGAGCATGTCCGATTTACCCAAGAACAGTACTTTTTTTCAAAAACTGTCATACGTTAAAAGGTACAGATGCAAACGAGATTTATTGAATATCTCGGTTCGTTTCAAATGCAGTTGTACAGTTTCTTCATCAGGACGGCAGTACTAAGCTCAAGATTCGTTCCAATCTGCTGGGTTTGTTTATGAATATTTTTGAAAGTTCTTTTAACTGAAGCCCAACAATTTCTACCTCTATTTGTCGAAAGAAATCTTTTTACTTTTTTTTGCAAAGGATGTTTTTTAAATATGAGCAATTTTTATGAATGTATGATTGCTTTTATTATTTATTTTCTAATTTGGACAATATAATAATCTGAATAGATTGGTTCAGAATTAACCACACAGTTTTTTGTTGAATCAACCAAATATGCCATCTATCAAAAGATTTGGTTAAATCAACCAAAAAATTCATTTGGGCCAACCAAATATTTTGTAACAAAAAAAAAAGAATTATCTACGAAATAGTTGAATTTTAAATAAAAAGTATGAGTTTCCAACAAAAAAGTTAATTATCAACCAAATAGTCTAATTTTTTACCAAATTGTTGAATTTGTAATCCAAAAAGACGAATTTTCTACAAAATAGTTATATTTTTAACCCAAAAATATGAATTCTTAACTAAAATGATGAATCTTTAACAAACAAAAGTTAAATTTTTTAAAAAGTAGTTTAACTTTAACCCTTAGCTGCCACACTTTCCTGGAATCACATACCTATCTTACGGGTGTGGACCCCAGTGTGGCAGCTAAGGGTTAAACAGAGTAATTGTTTTTTAAGAAAAAATATCGGTAATAGGTGATGTTTTAATGAAAATAGATTTTTCTTTATACCTCGGTCGAAAGTACGCAACTTTTGCACCTATTTTAGGGCAGAAAGTTAAAGATTTGTGCATCGGTAATGCCGCAGATACGCCCTCTGTAACAGCGGGAGCAAAAATTTTTTTTATTTGCTCCGATACGTGAAGCTGCTCTTATTACCCCGACTGTCGTCAATCATTTGTTATTAAGTGCGTTTTGTTTACGCTGCTCATTTATAATTTATAGTACTGAGATATCGTTTGAAAGTGACGTGTCTAAAATTTAACAACTTTCATTAAAATAAGGTAAATGCACTAGTAATCGTCACCTTAAGAGAAATTGGAAATAAAAAATGCTTATAACTGTATTTAAAACACAATTCTTATTTCCACAAAGGGATTAACCGATTAAAGCAGATATAGAAAAACTCAATTTTGATCACTTGTCATGATGTTTGATTGGAGTCAATTTTTATTCCCGATAAAAATTCAAATGATGCAAATGCGTTAGTTATCGTCAGGCACGTAACCAAGTATTAAAACGAGAAAAGTATACTAATTTGATGAAAGGATATTTAAACTGACCTAAAATCACATCTTTTATCATACCCGGCAAAAGCGAATCTTGTTATACGAAAAATACTGGGCCATCTGACGATAACTAATGCAGTGACGATTACCAGTGCATTTACCTTATCAGTTACTAAAATGATCTCAAGTAATTTTTTTTTATTTGATGCCTGCCCCCCCCCCCCCCCCCCCCCCGCCCCCCGCTCGGCTCGTGCGGCAAATGTCGGGGGCAGGCATCATTTTTTTCGATACACTACATTTTAATTTAATATTTTTCCTTCGTACTTTCGACCGGCTATAAAGAAAAATAGTATACACTACACGGGCAGAAGTTTGAGAGCCCTGAACTGTGCGCCGTGATGCCCTCGGCTTCGCCTCGGGCATCATGGCGCGCAGTGCAGGAATCTCAAACTTTCTGCCCTAATAGTGTAATATACTATTAATTCAAATAAAAAACAATTGAATTTTACCAAAAAAAGACGAATTTTCAACAAAATAGTTAAATCCTCAACCAAAAAAGATTAATTTTCCACCATACAGTTGCATTTTTAACAAAAAGGATTAACTTTCAACCAAGAAGATTAATTTTCTACAAAAAAGACGACTTTTCGACATTATTCATGAATCTTCAACCATATAGTTGAATTTTCAACTAAAAAAGATAAATTTTCAACCAAATAGTTGATTTTTTAACTCAAAACGATCATATTTCATCCAAAAATGTAATACTTAAATTTTCAGTTGAAAAAAATTAATTTTCAACCAAAAATGAAACGAATTTTCAACAAAATAGTAAAATTTTCAACCAAAGAGATGAATCTTCAACCAAAAAAATGAATTTTTAATAAAGCAGTTTAACATCCAAGCAAGTAGTTGAACTGTTGACCAAAAAAATTACTTTTTAACAAAATAGTTGCATTTTCAACAAAGTGAATAAATTTTCAACCAAATAGTAGAATTTGTAACCAAACGAGATGAATTCCGAACCAAACATACAATAGTAGACTTTTCAACCCCCAAAAAAAATGAATAATAAGAATTCTTTAAAAAGAGGGTAATAGGGGAATCAGGAAAGAGTGTGAAGTCTGAAATATGGAAGTGATTTTCAATCTTATGAAGTTATTATTGAATTGAATCATTGCAGGGCCATCTTCCGCAAAATTTGCAGACTTGATTAAAATTTATAATCAGGAAAATTACCAAATGTTGTCTAAGTTTGTATAGCGTTACCTCCATTGAGAACTTAGATGTTAGATAAAAGAAACAAGACTGTGTGTCGCATTTACAATTATGACATTATTTTGTGATCGTTAAATGACATCTTTGCAGATTTTTGGAAAGATGTTGGATTCTTATTCCAAGTGCAGTGTTAAAACTTTTTTCGCTCTTTCTTATGCACCGCGAGAGCGTTACGTGTCGCATAAACGTGGGATAGAACGATAGGCACGTATACATGCGTTGAAAGTACCTCTACGTAGGAAGACGAGGACCGCGGATTCAGTTACGTCCGGTGCGTCGAGTCGTTGAGACGCCAGAGTTTTTCGGCTGTGTAGTTATAAACGCATCGTCGCGTGTCAGGCTCACAAGATGGGCCAAAGCAATCAACGCCTTGATGACGATCAAGTGTCGCGAGAACAAAACCGAAATCCCCAGCCAGACCCACGATGATCTGTGACGATTTGTGATGCGAATAATTGAATGATTGAACGATCATTTAGCAATTTTCTCTCGTGAGATCCTACTCGATTAAGGGTGGAAGCTTGCACATGTCGAAGAGACCAATTCTAGATTGCATGTCAAGAAGAGATACCAAACAATTTTAGTCACAAACTTGCCCTCGAATTACTGTCCGGGACAAAATTTAATAACTTTAAAAAAAGTAATTAGACTTAAAAACAAAAGAAATATTGATGGACTAGATGGAAATGCCTGATGAAGGATAAAATTCCATGTAGATAAAAGTCAAGAGACTCAAGAGTAAGGTGAAGAATGAGGAGATAAGGGATGAGCAGAAATTGGTAAAGTTTTGCACTTTGAGGGTTGATTAGTCCCGGCTGACCCACTTGTCTTCCAACCGATATCGGTTCTTCGGAGAATAATATTTTATATGTGAGATATGGGAACAATTTAGAATTAATGATTTAATATCTTTGTGAGATAAGTTCAGCAAAGAAGAAAAACAAGACGTTCGTTGCAAAATTGAGAGTTTCAAAAGATAGAAGAATTTCGAGTTTAATTCCTTAATATCAATCGGCAATCATTATTCATGAGAACATCTGTTTCGACTTGAGTTTGGGAAGCACAAAAAACTACTTTCAGAGAAAGGAACAATTCAAGTTCATCCGAGTGGCAATCCAAAAGTGCAATGAAAATTAAATTAATAATTGGAATTAAATTAGCTCCCGGAAGTTAGCAATATTCAAAACGATCTCGAATTTCGTTTTTAAATTTACAGTAATCAAAAAATATATACAAAGAATACTTGTAGTGTTATTGTTTACAAAGTAAGAAACACTCTGTGAATCGTGAGACACGCGAACGTGATAGTTAATGCGATAAAGCTCTCGCATCCCTTGTCTAAATTTTTGTCTAGATAATCGTGATCGAGTGAAGTATTGATTTTGAGAGGAGAAAGTTTGAATTCTATCTTACATTAATCTCTGCACCCTTTTTTAATTTAAAAGGTGCTGATGATTATTCAAGTGTCAGGCAATATCTTGGAGGATTAGTGTTGGTTTAATTTTGAAACAGTTTATATGTTTCCTGGTGAAATGCAGTGAAGTTCTTTTATTAGACAAAAGTGAAGAAAATGAAAGTGGGTACAAACGTGCCAACGATCTTTGTTTTGTTCGCATGAAGTTTGTGTTGGATTCTGGTTGATTCTCTGATCCACGTGGTCGGCTAGAGTCGGAGCCATGGCCTGCATCAAAGCACCGTGGTCCATCAGGAGCTCCTGCGATGATATTATTAATAAGGCTGATTCCACTCGCAATATCATCCAGGTACTAACAAATTTAAAAATAAAGTGTTAAAATAAGAAATAAACCTTGAAAAATTGTTTAAATTTCCTACAAAATTAGGAACATCTTTATAAGTAAGCTTATTTCCTAAATTGTTGCATTTTAACGTCGTTAAAATTAGTGTTGTAGCCTTCCATTTTAAAATTGTTTTGCATTTAATGATTGAGGTCTAATAAAAGCAATTTAATTGTTTTCAATTTTATTGCACCGCATAGTTAACAAGTTACATCAACATTCACATTCTTAAATACATTTTTAATGTTTCTTTTGTTTTGTTTTTATCTGTCAAATTTGCACTGCTCCAAATATAAAATTACTACATTTTTAAAACTTTAATTCTGAATAAAAACTTTTAACTTTACCTTTCAATTGTACAATACTGAACTTGCACTAAAACCTACAATTTTTAACGTTAAAAATACAAATAGACGAAATATTCTTCTTTAACTTCAATATAATTTCTGTCCTCAGTTTTCCATTATTAATTTTTTATACACCTTTCTCACGCAATTTTATAGTTTAAGTATTTGTTTATCCCAGTCCACAAAATTGATTGATACTTGGGGTTTACTTTTATGGAAGATAAATCAGCCGCGTGTTAGTTTTATGACTAGTATATTATCACACGAGTGTAATAAACACTAGAATAAAGTGCCCACCTAATATAACGTAAATGCATGTACATCAAAGCTATAAGATAGAAAAAAAGAAGATAAGAGTATACATTAATTTATCACAAGATTATAATATTTTAAAGGTCAAGTATTGCCTCCCGGCAAAATATGCCGGATTTTAATGTACTCTTCTGGCATATTTTATTGTTAACTTAATTTCTTTATCGGCGAGATTCTAAAAAACTCTAGAGAATTCATAGTGTATTCCAAAGAATTCTAGGTTAATTCCAACGAGTTTAGAAATCCGTCTCCGACAAAATATGCCAGAATAGAAAATGAAAGGGTGATATTTGGGACAAATGTAGGTTATATTTCATCTCTATATCTGTATTCTCCCCCTCCCATACACACGGAAACTTGGAAAGGGCGACAAGTGTGGCGAACTTACGCTTGAATTCTTCGGAATTCCAAAGTATTCACAGTTAATTCCGGAAGAGAAAATTAAAATCCGGCAATATATGTCGGAAGATAATACACAACATATTTTAAAATATTGAAAGTAATAATACTTAATCCTCATCAAGATATACGTTAAGGTCATGTAAAATGTTTAAAACAGGTTATAATTAATTTAAAATGACCTAAAATACACAATTTACCTGATCGGAACACCTCTTTAAAGTGAAATGCGTGTACCTCTATCTCGGATTTGTCACTACCTTGTCAAAACTGCATCTGACTTTCAAGATTTATCGAAGTAAGAAACGAGACCTTGATTTGATAGGATTGACGTAAGGAAAGTATTACATTAAAAAAAAATCATCATATTTAGTGCACTAGAAAATAGCACGAAATAGGAGCAAAGTAGTGACAACGATGGTGACCTGAAATTATGAAGGAAGTCATCCTGATTCTCTTTTTGTCTCACTCAAAAATAGCCCCTACTCTCGATCTTGGTTGTTGTGCCTCTGTGAGCCTTCTGAAGATACATAGAGTTCGTATGAGAGTAGACAACATACACGTGCACATGTCGCACGCGCTGAGGTGTTGGGTAGTTCAAAGCACGTGCGTGCGGCTTCTGGGTGTCATTTATATGGGAGTATTAGCTCCGATGAAAATAGAATTAGAAAATTATTTATCTTCAGCAGGAAATTTATCTATCTTCAGCAGGAATTAATTTATCTTCAGTTAGAGACTTAGAGTGGTCAGTGAACCAGGAAACTGGGATATGGTCCATTTTTTAAATTTTAAGTTCAGATATAACATTTTGAGTGGTTAAAAACTCGTAAAGTTTGTTTCTGGTCGTTTTTTTACATTAGAAGCATTGAGGTTCGATCACAGAAATTCAGTGTTGATTAAACTGATTTATTTAAAGCACTACAAAATATATATGCACATAAAAAATAGTAATTATTTTATGCTGAAAATATTCTTGATGCAAAAACAGTAAATAAAATACATTCTACACAAAGTAGATCCAACACATAATAAAGTAATTATTATCTTCATTTATATATTGTTCTACACGGAGAAAAAAATATGCCTATAATAGTAAGAGCACTAGTCATGCTTTTGTCGTAGGTTTCATTCTTGCTATCTTGGTACAAAATTCATTCATTTTAAGCAGGAATCCCTTTATCCTAAAAAAGTACAAAGATTCATGCTTTTAAAGCCGTTATCTCTTGCGAAAATAGCTCGAACTTCGCCTTGCTACGGTTGTAAGAAAACTCATCCTATTAGAGTATGAGTACTCTTACAAACGAGATATTAGGTCACGCGCAAGCGCCGGTAGGCGTGGCCTAATATCTCTTTTGTAAGAGTACTCATACTCTAATAGGATGAGTTTTCTTACAACCGTAGCAAGGCGAAGTTCGAGCTATTTTCGCAAGGCACAACTGCTCTAAGGGCATGTGACTCCAGCAATAACGGCATGCGCTTGATTCTTTTATGGTATAGGACATTTAATGCTAAAAATGTCTAACCTGATGCCAATATTGGTAGAAATTCATACCAATTTCGCACATGAAGTTCCATGCTGTAATATTAAGAGCTCAGCCTACTATAACAGTGTGGTTTTTTTCTCCGTGTACGTAAAACATATTTCACACAAGTTATTCACCACGGGGGATACAAAAGCAGACTTCACACTGTTCCCATATTCCCCATTATTTATTTTGATCGAACTTGCATTATCATAACTTAAAAATTACTACAAAAGATCACATAATTTCACCAAATCTGTAAAAATACTCTACAGAACATATCTGTGGCTGTTTTCGCAGTAAACACGTTCTGTAATTGAAGGGTTGCAGTACAGAAGTAGGTAACCAAAATTTTTATCGAAGAGGGTTTATTGCATGGAAATTCTTTAAGAAATCAAATACACATTGTGGAGAAGGATTTTTTCAAATATAGTTTTTTGATACAATAACTAAAAAAAAATGTATGTAAATACGAGTTACAATTTGGTTTCAATATTTTAACGTAGTAATAATTTTTTTAACCATTGAACGTTGATATTTTTTGCGATCTTCAATTTCGATTTTCTCCGAACGGAATCATTTTTTTGAATCAAACGTTTTTTATTTTTATTCAGCATCCTCATATCTCGGGAGTGACTTTTTATTTTTGAAAAAAATTGAAAATTCGTTTTTTAATTGCTATCCAAATCCGATTTTGAAAACCCATGATATTTTAATCTTAAAATTCTCAGTCGATTTTCTCGGAATTAGATAACTTTTTCACTCTTTCTTATTTATCCGTATTTAGAAAATCAACATCTCGGAGGCATAATTTTATTTTATTTTAAAACTGAAAATTGAATTTTTTGTCGCAATCCGCAGCTGAGTCTACTCCAATTTGTGATCAGTGTCACTTTGACACTGATTACTTATTATGTAACTTTTTCACTTTCACTTCCACTTCCAGTTGATCGAAATTCACGTTGGTTTTCTTTTTTTTCGACACTTTACTTGTCACAAAAATTTAAGAAAAAACAACCAACGTAAATTTCGGAAAAGTGGAAGTGTAAATGAAAGTGAAAAAGTTACATAATCGCAACCGCTGGATTACTTTTTTATTAAACTTTTCTGTTCACAATTAAGCAACACGTCGACTCGGGAGTGAGCATTTACTTCACCTTTTAATAGTGATTTCGATGTTACAGAATGTTTTTCACTCTTTTGAAAAATTCTCATTTTTTTGGTCATCTAGTTCTGTACTGCCACCGTTCAACTGTTCTCTAACGAAACCAGACTTCAGACTTCACAGCCTAAAACAGGGGATATAAGGTGACTTTCACGAAAATGGGGAATTAAACTTTTCTTTCTGTGAGGTACCATATTGAATTCAGTATGAGAATTATATTGCATTTTCAACAAAATAGTTGAATCCACAAACAAAAAAGATTAATTTTCTACCAAAAAAGATGAATTTTCAACGAAAGATTTTAGGTTTCAAGCTAAAAAGTTGAAAGTTTTAGAAAACTGTTGACTTTGAAACCCAACAAGATGAATTTTCAACAAAAAAGTTAATTCCAAAAAATTAAAAAATATTAATTTTATATCACACATTTGTATTTACGACCAAATAGTTGAATTTTGAAGTAAAAGATCAATTTTCGACCAAATGGTCGAATTTTCAAACAAACAAAATTAAACTTCGACCAAAAACTGTTCTCAACCAAAAATTTAATAGTTGATATTTCAACCAAAAAGATTGTAATCAAAAACAGTTGCATTCAAGAAAAACAGACTAAATAGGATCAATTTTCAAATAAAAATAATAAAATTTTAACAAAAATGGAATAGGTAAATTTTATATTAGAAATATTAATTTTCAACCAAAAAATAAGAAACGAATTTTCAACAAAATAGGTAATTAAATCCTTAACCAATAAAATGTATTTTTCATTAAGCAGTATAGCTTTCAACCAAGTAGTTGAATTTTCAACCAAGAAATATGAATTTTTAACGAAATAGTTCAATTTTCAACAAAATAATTAAATTATCAACAAAATAATTAAATTTTCAACCAAGTAGTAGCAATTTTAACCAAAAGAGATGAATTCTGAACCAAATATTTTTTTGAAATCAGGGTAAAAAGAGAGGAGTTCTCTGAGAAAGGGGAAAAGAGAGGAATAGGGGAAAGAGTGTGAAGTATGCTTCTATATTTCCGGTGGTGAATAATTTGTGTAAAATCTGTTTTGTGAAGGAAAAGTTTTACACCTAACATTTTGGTGTTGAATATTTCGGTGTTGAATATCTTCACCCAGACTATTTTTCATACAGCAGGAACAATACTTAAATAAATAAAAAATTACTAAATTGTGTTTAGGATCTACTTTGTGTAGAAAATATTTGATTTATGGTTTTTAATATTGGGTGTAGAATATATTTCATGTAGAAAAAATATTAGACATAACCGTTTTGTGTACAATGGTTTGAAAGTATTTTAAGAATAAAAACATTACTATTTAATTATGTGTAGGATGCATTTTGTGTCGAAAATATTTTCAAAATAATAATAATAATAATCGGTATACGTGTAGAACATATTCCGTGTATCAATATATTTGTGTAGGAATTCCGTTGTTTCTTTTGAGTCTAGTAACAAAATTAAGTCCTAATTAACATCTGGATCTATATATTCGATAGAAATCCGTACCTTTCAGACTGTAATATGTAAATATAAAACAATTTCGAGTAAAGTAATAAAAATTAGAATTGTTTCTTTCATAGTGAGTTTAGGTACATTAGAGTCATGATACTGTGGTTGTTTCTATCTCGAAGAATATTGGCTCACTTCCAATGCAATAAATATCGATAACCCATCTTGAAGACCTGATGCACTTTGCTTAAGAAGAGGTAAAGAACCTCACGTATTGGTCAGACAGGAAGCAATATGTCGACCACTTTACGAAATATCGCTTTAAAAACCTTTCCGGCTATCTGCTCGGTATAATTAAAATTATTTTGAAATCGTCCCAAATTTCTTAAAAGATCTTCAGCCTCTTGTCCCACATAGATCGTCTTGATCATCACTGTCAGAAGCTCAAGTTAAAAACTCAGAAAAGAATAAAAAAAAGCTCATATTATACAGAAATAACCACGAGATTATTTTGTTAGTCAGACTTTTTCTTGTGTATTTCAAGTTAATAATAGCGTTTCTGTCGTAATTTTTTCTTTTTAGAAAACCAGGAAATGGCTATTCGGAGATTGTCTCAAAATCAATATTTTTCCCATGAGTCTGTGAACCACAAATTTTCTTTAAATCTATTGGTCTAATTCCAAAGACATCAATACGAATTTTATACCACAATTTAAAAATAGAAGACGCTAATTTTACCGTAAATATATAGGATAAAATATATTCTCGCAATCATGAAAATGTAGAACAGAAAAACCATCGAATATCGAATGCTTCCAGATAGAACTGTTTCCAAGAGAAAAAAGTGCAAGCACAAATTTTGATTTTTAGATATATATATATACCATTAAACCATTTCCCTTTCAGGGTAGGCGTGACACTACCCGATTCGGGTAGTGTTTCTAGGTTTTTCTTGTAGTTATAAATAACTACAAGTGTGGGCTCACCACACCCATAATATGTATTATTTAACTAGAAGTCTGAGTATAAGGAATGAATTTCTACAACATTCAGTAAGGAAAAACCAAGATATTATAATAATTTTCTTTTTTGACCGAGAAGTTTTCAAATTGTTATACCTTAAATTTTGGCCATTCATTTTTTATTTAAAATGTCTAATGTTCCAATTTGAAAATTTACCATTTGAAGCAGTTCAAAATTGTAAAACTTTGAGACTTGAATACCTAGATATTTAATTTGGTTCCTTTTTATAAATAAGGTTCCCACCACTGACTGCCATCATCTAATGGTAAATATAGCAGAGGTTAAAGCCGCAGTATTTTTTATAATATATTTCAAAATATTACTTATATTAATATAAAAACATTATAACTTTTGATCTAATAAATATATTTAAGTTTTCTACCTTGACTCTGACGAAGTTTATTGTTCTGTGTCGAAATCAGGCGGAAAGTTAAGTAAATAGTATTGCAGTTGACAAAATGGCGAAGTTTTTTTCTGAAAATACTGAAACTTGATTTTGTCAAAAACACCACCGTTTTGCTAAACTTTTTTTGCTGCCTTAGTATTCAAATGACCAAGAGTTCATATAAGTTTCATGTGGATTCAAAAAACGCTAAAAAAAACTTAGTTAATTAAAAAATTTTCTACAAAAAATACTCTTAGTCTTTTATGATATCTTGCATCGTTCGCGAGAAAAATTAAAAGATTCAGTTTTTAAAGAAAAAACAAATTCTCTTGGCCGCAAAAATAATTTGGTCTACATTAAACTTACCCAATTTCGTCTTTGTATAAGTAAGAATTAAAAAAAAATAGATGACAATTAAGAAAGTGGTGTTTTCTACTAAAGTCGACTTCCTCTTCCGAGATTAATTTTTAAAACATGGAAATTTGATTAAATGGAAAAATCAGTTTTTTATGTTATCCATTCTTTTAACTCATACTTATTGTATAAAGAAGATATTCTGTACGTTTTATGCAGGCTAAATCATTTTTGTGGTCATGAGATTTTTTTTTCAATTAATGTTTTAATTTTTTATCGCAAAAAATGCACGATAGAGGAAGACGTATTTTTTGTTGAAATTTTTAAGATAAGAAAAAAAATATTAAAAATTCAAATACTCAATAAATCGGTGAAATTTTTCTTATCAAACCGTATTAAAATACGTTTCCTT
This sequence comes from Andricus curvator, assembly GCA_932195095.1. Classification (NCBI taxonomy): domain Eukaryota; kingdom Metazoa; phylum Arthropoda; class Insecta; order Hymenoptera; family Cynipidae; genus Andricus; species Andricus curvator. Next base: position 419,723 of record CAKNYM010053729.1, on the reverse strand, counting down.
TTATTTCCTTTGGAAAAAACATATTCAGGACTCCCATACAGTCACTTAAGTCACATTTTTAGTCACTTTTTAGTGACTTTTTTATGAAAAAGTCACTGTAGTCATTTTTTTTAAAGGAACATGTCACTTTAGACACTTTGATTCATTTCATTTTAGATTTTTTTTAATGGAAATTTAATTAATCTATTCATCTTTTTAGTATTAAGATTCAAAGGTATTCGAAAACATTCGAGTTTTTAATTTAAAAACTGCTTTTTTGATCAAAATTGACCTCTTTTAGTAGAAAATAAATCTTCTTTGTTTGAAAAATGCACTCTTTAGTTGAAAATTTAGCTTTCTAGGTCGAAAAGTAACTTTTTTGTTGAAAATTCATCTCGTTTATAGAAAAATATCATCTTTTTTTGGTTAGCAATGCAACTGTTTGGTTGACCATTAATAATCTGTTTTGTTTGAGAATTCAACTAATTTGTTAAAAATAGTTTTTTTTTAAGATTCATCATTTTTGTTGAAAATTCATCGCTTTGGTTAAAAATTGCACTATTTCGTTGAAAATTCTTTGTTTTTTGTTGAAAATTAATTTTTCACTGGAAAATTTACCTATTGCATTTTGATGAAAACTTTATCATTCTGTCGTTAAAAATTCAACTATTTAATTGAAAATTTATGTATTTTTTTGAAAATTTGTCCTTTTGGTAGCAAGTTTATCTTCTTGGTTCAAAATTATTGTTTTTGGTCAAAAATTCATCTTTTATGGTTAAAAATTAAATTTTTCGGTTGAAAATTAATAATATGTTTTGGTTCAGGATTCATTTGTTTTGTTGAGAATTCATATTTTTTGTCGAAAATTCAACTACATAATCGGAAATTAAACAACTTTGTTAAAAACTAATGTTTTTGGTTGAAGATTCATAATTTTTGTTGAAAATTCAATTATATTGTTTAAAATTATTCTTTTTTTTTGTTTGAAAATTAATGGTGTAAACCAAAAATTTGATTGAGAATTAATTTCCCTGGCGGAAAAGTTATGTATAGTTTATACATAGTGTGGAGTATTATATATAATATTCATTTGTTTTATAATTTTTTGTATAAAACAAATGAATATTATATATAATAGTTCACACTATATATAAACTATATATAATTTTTCCGCCTGGGTTATTTCGTCGAAAATTCTTGTTTTTTAGTAGAAAATTAATGTTTTTTGTTGGAAATTCATCTTTTCGGTTAAAAATTCATCTATTTTGTTGAAATTTCAATATTTATGCTTGAAAGAATGTAAAGAATTTCATACTGAATTCAATTTGTTTATACCTACAATCATTTTATTTAAGTGAGTTTATGCCCCTATTTTCGTGAAAATTCGCCCTATTTACCCTATTTTGAGAAAATTTTTGGCTGTCAAGTCTGCAGTATTAAAAGTTAAATTGTCTAATGTTACAATTTTCTGGGTTTCTAGTTCCTATTGTAAAGCCTCGAAATATAATTATGGCAGTTAAGAGTGAAAGGTTTTTAGGCTTGTAATAAAATGAATTAGTTGTTGTGTGCTAACAGTACTACTTATAGTTACTTTTTAAGTTAAATTAGTCGCTTTTTCCACTTTTTTCAAGTACACTAGTCTGTGGCAGTCCTACATATTTCATGGACGGCTCATTATATGTCCTGAATTTGCTATGCCTGCATGGGTTGAAATTGATTCCATCTAGTATTAAAAATTTCTTTTAACATGTGTATCTTGAAATGAAATTGGATGTGGTGTTAGTACATTTGTACGTCATTTATAAATTTTGAGGTTTGCGACTCTGTCGATTGCCTTAAAAGTGCAGTGCACTTACTCAGGAGATGAAAGGGAGAGTGAAGTTGCAGTGTGCAATGTGCAATTGTGCATTGATGCATAAGCCCGTGAAAGTAGAGTGAAAGAGGGAAGGATGACATTGTCTAAAGTGACGTAGATCGATAGTCTTGACTCGTGCTATCCGAGGACAAAGTCTTCTCGGGACTTGAAGTTCGAAGAGAACTTTCAAGTATGAAAGACGCACTCTTTGATAATGACCGGTTAATGGACCTCTTAAACCGTATTCATTGCTATCGCCTTATCTTTATTCGGGCTTTCGAATTCGTGGCTGGTGACTTCCTTGACAGCCATTTCCAATCTTCGACGTTTAAGGTATCTACTGGCGCCTGTTTTAGTCCATCGGACAGTAAGAAGCATGTTTTTTTTTCGAATTTACAGCATTCCTCATGCTTTTTTCATCTCGATATCTAAAAAGAGAATATGGAAATTTCATTGGCATTGGAATATTAGAATCTTACCAAAAACATCTACGATGCAAAAAATCCCGCCAAGTACAAAGTTATCAGATCAATCAACAACGTTTGGGAAATCAAAGTTTAACAAGTAGTTCTAATAGATATCTGAATTTTTTAATTGTATTGGAAAAATGACAGAAACTCTGAGAATGTATTAAAGAGGAACAAAATTAAATCTTCTGTAATAAGTAATAAGTTTCTGTAATTTTTCCAATTTAATTTTAAAAATATAGATGTCTTTCAGAATTGCTAATCAAACTTTGAGTTCCTAAACTATGTTAATTGTACTGATAACTTTTTACTTGGCGGAATTTTTCGCATCGTAGATGTTTGATCTGATGAAGATCTATTAGTCAGATTTATGCAGACTTATCTTGACATTTTCGTACCAATCGGTTGAGTAGTGTAGGCTGTAGGTTAGCGCGGAGCGAACAAATATTTTATTTCCTTTTCAAATTCGGAGAGGGTCCAAAAGCTGTAGTTCAGTACCCGCATTTCCTAAAAAAAGTTTCAGAGACAACAATTAGCATTAGAGTCGTTAAGATAGATAATATATCTCATGTTCGCGCATCCACGATAAAACTCAAAATAACTTTTTTTTTTTAATTTTTTGGTTATTTTGGCACGAAATGAATCTTTTAAACCTTATTATATACGGTCTTAAGGATACTTACCACCTTGGTTTTTGCAGTTTTCCAGTATAATTAAGATATTTTTAGCACTATAAGATTGAAAAAATCTTTTTTCACTTCATCAGTAAATTTGGGATTCCGTATGCTGGTTTTCAAATAAAAAATCGTAATTAATTTTTGAGAAAAAAAAAGATTGAAAAGACGGAAAAATCTCAATTTTCTAATGTTGATTCTCTTTGCTTCTTTACATTATAAAGTAGTCATTGGATGCAGAAAAAACTGTTTTTATACATACAAAAAATGTATGCTTGAAAGGGTAATAGATAAAATGGGTTCTAAAAATTAATATTTACAACTGAAGAATTGCAGTACATAACTAGATAATCAACAAAATCTGAATTTTTCAGAAGAGCGAAATAACATTCTGTATAATCGAAATCACCATTTAAAGATGAAACGAAAGTTTACTACCGAGCTGAAGTGTTAATGAATTGAGGCCAAAAACGTATGATTGAAAAATATTATTTCGTTCCGAGAAATAGAATGTGGAAGTTTACAATCTCAAAGTGACAGGAACCTAACATTGGAACAGGCTTAGTTGCGAATCATGATAAAAAGTGCGATTTTCAGTTGACACCAAAAATAAAAACTTACTCCCGGTATATATTGAGTTGCTAAATTGGGAGCGAAGTCTTTCGATAGCGACTAAAAATCAATTTTTCAATTAAAAAAAAAATAATAAAAACTTTCTCCCGAGATATGGGGAGGCTAAATAAGAATAATAAAGTTGTGACAGACGATTTTTCGTTGAAAGTTCTATAAAAAAAAGAAATTTATATGTTTCTTTATAAATAAACGATAATAATTTAAAGAAATATCGTTTCTGGTCGCAAAGCAAGCTGAAAAAAGTGGCAAATAGTTATATTTAAAAGCTTTTTCTTTGAAAAAAGAAGTATTTGATTATTTTACTGCATTTAAATGAAAGAATGTAAGATGAACGACTGACCAAAGAAGTGTATAAAGGTAAAGTAAATGGCAGAATGCCCAGAGGTAGACCGCTGAAAGAATGGTTAGAATCTCTGAATGAAACATTAATCCGAAGAGACATAAGAAGCCATAGAAACACGAGAGCTTGCATGAAAAAAAGCATGTACGTGAAGGAAGCTAGAGTAGTATGCCAGGACAGAAAAGTGTGGCGACAAATAGTTTGTAAACAGAGTGACAATAGAGTGAATGACGCCGGAAACAAAGACCTTGGATACTAATGGGCCCAAGTGGGGAACCACACATAACAATTTTGTGAGGCTCCTTACTTGGGGTGATCGCTACAGAGATTGATCAGCAACCTGGGTCGGAGCAGTGTTGCGGAACGAACGTGTCATTTAAATAAATAACACGAGAATTCTAGATCAGTTTAAAAAATCTATACCCCCTACCTCATATTACTTCTTTCCTCACCGACCAAGTCACGCCTACCCCGAAAGAGAAATGGCTTAATGGTATAATAATAATAATAAAATAAAAACTTGTATAAAGAGGAAGTTGGGCAGAAAAAGGTTTAAAAAAATGTTAAGAGGTTACACAATTAAAAAAAAAGAAGATGGGAGACAAGTGCAGAGAGTTAATTATCTGGTTTTGTATTACAAATATTTTTATTACTATATTAAAACAAAAGCTTTCGAAAAAATCGTTTCAACACAACATTTTTTTGATTTTTTAAGTTTTTTTATGCAAGAAACCCGTTTTCGGAAAAAATTTTGGTTATGTAGGTTTGTACTACAACCCTTCAACTATAATTGTCTTCCGAAAACTATGCAGCAATGAAAAAAATCCTTATACGTCGTAAGTTGTCATTAAACTAGAAAATAGGAGAAAAATAATGTTTTTACTTGATTAAATGGTATTTTTCTGATTGGTAACAGTGTTTTTATTGATGGAAAGATTTCTAAGAATTAATACTTGCAGCTATAATTATCCTCCAAAAGGTATTCAGGAATAAAAAAATTCTTATACACCGTAAATTGTCATTACATGTAAATAAATGATTCAAAATCATGATTTTTGACTATTTAGGACTGCTTTTTGTACATATTTTAGCTTCACATTATTAAAAATATTTCTGAATCATTAAACTTTTAATATGCAATCAGTAGATGCTGCTGTTATAAATGATTTGTACTACTACTTACATAGGTCGGCCATTATTTTTTGACTGCTCTTACTAAAAAAATGAAAGTTTTTTTAATTGAACTGACACATTGGCAAAGTGCAGTCATATTCGAAGATAGTCTTGATTAAATTGAAAGAAAGAGGCATTTAGCTAACGATTTGGAATCTGTATTGTATCTTGTAAAACTTGCTTCAAATCCGATTCGAGAATTCTTATAAAGGCAGTCCAGATTGCAGCCTTACGGATTGACCTAAAAATCCGAAATTTTGCATCTTATGTCAGAGCATTGTGCAAAAAAAATAAATGATCGGTTCAGTGTTATAAAAAGTAGAATTAAGAGTAAGAGGGATAATGCAAGAGAATAGTTTGTAGTGGATTCTTGGCGAGATTGACATTCTCTTCTCTTGAACTTTATTTTGTTTTCTAGGGTTCCTGTAATCCGCAATGTTAACCGTACCAATTCCTTTTCTTTCAGTAAAGAAATAATTACGTATTTCTTTCTGTGATAATTTTACTCATAATTACGACACCCAAACATAAAATTGTGTAGATAGTATATTGTTTCCTTTTTTTTATTTACTGATAAATTATGCAACAACATTTTATAATTTCTCAAATACTTGGGAAGGAAAAGAGATTACATCACTTGTGAAAATACAAATTGAGCGATAAATAGCACTTGTCTAATTTATTGCTACCACGTTTTTTAGATCTACACTGATTGGGCGAATCATTATCTGGAACGAGGCGGTTGTAAGAGGCGAGTCACGGACCTTCAGGCTGATCTTTGTGATGGGGTTCTTCTTGCAGACCTTGTCGAGGCCGTCAGTAAGTTGATTTTTTCATTTAATAAAATTTGTATAATTTTATAAATAGCATTTTATTTTTCATGTTTTTCTGATACCAATATACAAAGTTGACGCGTGGGGCTAATTCGATACCGAGTAGGTCATCGTGCCTACAGGATGCATACAGATATACAGACATACAGACAGACACCTTTCTAAAAATGTTTTTTGCTGACTCACGGGGTCTCAAAACGGGAATATTCTATGAAAATTGACGATCTAATTTTACATAAAACTAATAATCAATTAAGCTTCTTATTATAGGACGGGTATGTCAAAACATTGTGTTTGACAACGTATTAGGTATTTTTGGGTTGACAATTTGGTTGGCTTCAATAATAAAAATGAAAAAAATGTGTCCTTTCTTCAAACATTATAGTCCAATCTCGACTTTACCGGGAGGGTGTCGTCTTAGCCCCACGATTTTTCGCTCGACAAATTTTCCATCACTTTACTTTTTTTATAATAATTGATAAACAAAGAATCGCACTTCAAAATCAAAAGCAACATTTTGTAGCCAACTAAATTCTCGATCCAAAAATACCTAATGCGTTTCCAAACAAAGTTTTTTTCAAATCAAAAACGACTTGAAAAAAAGTGTCGGCTTAGCCCCACTTTCCCCTATACAGTTCAGTGATATCATATAAAAATGGACTAAGCCCTTCCTGTTCCATTGTTAATTTGTTTCCATTGTGAGATTGTGACTAGACACCTAACCCGGAAGAGTAGAATAAACGGTATGCAATTTTGAGGCGGGTTACGTGTCATACTGACAATTATTCAGTGACAGGATATATACTCGAAAACTTTTATGGCAATGGACAGTTAGTTAACCAAAGGCTTAACTAGTAAAGTGAAGGACCCAGGTGACATCGGTCACGTACCACCAGTTAGTCTCGTACATTGACACGCTTACAATAGGTAGCACTCTTACAACACCAAGAATACGTTTAAAAACATGGTAAATTGTTAAAAACACTTATTTTTTTGTCCTTTCAACTCATTATCATTTTCCTATACAGGCTATTGTATAGACGTTCATTAAGGTGCCATCCATAAACTACGTTACCAATTTAAAGGGGGGAGGTGGTGTCATTGGAAGTAACGTTACGAACTTATATAAAGTTTAGTATGTTTCCTGATAATAAATTTTAACAAAGTTTGCGAATTTTGCGTCAGATTGCCCTGCAACGGTACAGTTCAATAAGTTTCCAAATCACTTTCATATTTCAGTCGAGCTGAATTCTTAATAGAACCCAAGAAGAAAATCCAACTATTTTGCATTGAAAAGTCTATTATATTTTTGGTTGAGAATTATTTTTTTTACTAAAAATGTAACTATTCCATTTTTGGTTAAAAATTTATATTTTTTATTGAAAATTGATGTTTTTTAGTTGAAAATTCAACTATTTGGTTGAATGATTAATGTATTTTCATGAATATTCGTCGACTACTTGGTTTGAATTTAAAATACTTTTTTTTTAAATTATTTTTTTGTTTGAAGATCAGCGTTTTAGTTGAAAATTCATATTTTTGGATTGAAGGTTGAACTATTTTGTTGAAAATTTGTCTTAGTGATTAGAAAAGAAATTAATCTTGGTTGTTGAAAATTCATTATTTTAGTTTGAGGATTCTACTATTTTGTTAAAAATTAGTTTTTTCCGATTAATTCAACTTTTATGATAGAAAAGTCATCTTTGCTGGTTGAAAATGTACTTTTTTGTTGAACAATTTACTTTTCGGGTTGAAATTTCAACTATCTTCAACAAATTCTTCTTTTTGGTTTGAAAATTCAACTGTTTTTGGTTGAATTTTAATCTTTTTTGTTTTAAAATTCGACCATTTCGTCGAAAATGCATTTTTGTACGTTGAAAATTCAACTATTTCTATAAAGTCATCTTTTTTTATCAAAAATTCAACTGTTTCGTTAAAAATTTGTCTTTTTAAATTAAAAATTTGTCTTTTTAAATTAAAAATTTATCTTGTATGGCAGAAAAGTCATCTTTCTTCGTCGAAAGTGAACTTTTTTGTTGAAAATTCAACTGGCTTTGAAAAAATTATTTTTTTATCTTGAAAATTTAACTGTTTGGTTTAAACTTCAACTATTTTGTTAAAAATTCTTTTTTTTTTTTTTGCTTCAGTCTTCAATTATTTGGTTGTTAATTCAAGTGTTTGGTTAAAAAGTATTTTTTTAATTCGTCTTTTTGGGTTGAAAATTCATCTCTTTTGATAGAAAATCTTTCACGGTTGAAAGTTGTGGGGTGAAAAATATCCCAACAGTGCTAACGTAATTTATGGACGGTCTCTAAGTAAAAAAATATATTCTCTCTCCAGATTCACATGTTGTGCGTTAAAAAAAGAAACCATTTAGGTTTCTTATGTTTTATAAAGTTGCACCCGTTTTTAAAATTTATTTCCTAAGACACTGAATTTTCTTTTCCAGCTAATCAGAAAGTGATCGATGTCAATCGGAAGCCCAAGAGTGCTCAGCAAATGGTGAGTCGACTTAAAAACTTTTCTATAATATTTCCCCATTCAAGTTTCACGTCTTATAAAATGTAAATTATTTTCTCTCATTAAGGCAAATGTAGAAATGGTTTTCCTAATTAGAGAAGAAATTTCTAAGAAAATCTTCCCCCTTTGGTCGGTTTCTCAAACCTTAAAAATAGTAGAGCGTTTAGTATTCCACGGCTGAATATAGGTACATATAAGATCAGAAAGAGCGGCACGCGTTCGTGCAGCTGCAACGAACAAAATCCACCATAGATCACAGAAAAAAGTCTCTCGCCTCAGAGCCCATCGGAATTTTACGAGCCATGACTTTTTATTGCGAAACTCGAAAAAATTAGCGAGAATGGTTAGACGGACGATCCGGTGGTACTTGAAGAACATTAACGTCGATGAAGGAACGTTAAAACGTAATGTAATCCTTAATAATGACCCAAAGCTCTTACGAAACGAGGAAGGATTAAATTTTAAATTGTCATTGCGTCGGAATGAAGTGGAAAATGCGGAACGTAAACTTAAAATGAAAATATAAATTAGAATCAAGTCATATCAATTAAAATACTGCTACATATTTTTACATAAATTCAGGGAAATCATTATACAAGCTGTCTATCGATACCAGTAGATTACTTCACTCACTGACAAACATAACTAGAATAAAGATTATTTTAAATTTTATTTTTATCAATTCAAAATAAAATTTTTTTTATTCTCGAGTTACTTAAAGGAAAACACCAAAAGCTTTCTTTCTGGCCTAAAACAAGTTTAAAAAGAGGGACCTTCTATGAATAACGTCAAATTTATTTTTAACCTTCATGTTTTAAACTAAAATATTTATTTTTTTTAAATGTTTATAATCAACAGAAAGGGCGTGGAACCCTGTCGAAACTGTACTGCACAAAATTTGTTTCATCGTCATTAAAAGAGTTAAATATCGCCGAAATGGACGTTTGACTTAGATCGGATAACTTTGATGTCCCATATGAAAATCCATGAATCGGGAATACAGTGGCTGTCTTTTTCAAAAACAAAAATGACTATTTTCAAAAATATTTTTGTTTTGTTCATTTGATTTTTCAGTATTTTTTTGTTTAAACTATAAATTTTTTCCGTGAGGGGTCAAAAGTGAACATAAGACGTTAAAAGTCATGGTTCAATCGTCAAATATAAAACAGGAGGGATCAAAACTCAAGCTTCAAAGGGCAGGTGTCTAAACACTCAGAGAAAAGGTTACCTTGAAACAAAAGCATAGTCCTCTTGTCTGTTTTGTTTTGCAACAAGTTAGTATCTTTTTAGCACATACATAACTATTTGGCGGCATGAATAGGTTAAATTTATCACAAAAAGATGTTTGCTGCAAATAGTATTCTTTTTAAGACGAATGAAAATTCTTTTAACCTTAAATTCAAGAGGAAATTCCATTTGCGTCAAGAAACATCCTTTTGACACAAAAGGATATTTCACTGAGTGAATTCTAAGGTCAAAGGTGAGAGGTTCTGGACCAGCAATTAAACAGTCTGGGATCCGAAGGAGAGAGTTCATGTCCATTTTAGGTACTGACGAAAAATTCATTGATTCTTGTGCATAATGCTCTCCGGATTCTGATTATGTCGGGTGTACCTATTAGCAAACTCTTGGGCTTTTTGTTGTTATTTAACATTTTCTGTTTTTGAATAAAAAACGAAATATCTCCTTAAGTTGAAGAAATTTTTAAATTATTTTTTCATAATCACTTAGAGAATTATGATACGCTAAAATTTGAGTTAAGGTATATGTTCATTCAATTGATAATTTACGAGAAAAACAGTAAAATGATGTTTTAAAAAAAACACCGTTTCTACACCACATTTTTTAACGTTTCCTAATTTCGGCGCTCTTGGAGGTGCCAAGATTTCACTGGTTAATAGCCTGAAAAGCATCCCTGCGTGTCAACAAAATGCTGATACACTTGCGGGGAAAGTGCAGAAGGCGGTCGTCCTTGGGTCGCTCCGTGTCCTCAGGGTGCACGAGACTTTTGCCGGATCGTCGTATTGAAGTCGTTGCAGACTGTAACCACCTATCTCACGGTCGTGAGACGTGGTTACAGCTGAAATTATACCGCGATTTCGCTGGGAGCGGGTGCAATTTTTCAGATTAGCACCCGCTCCCGGCGAAATCCTGCGGTTGTTCTTATGACAAACTTTTAACTATATATGTATATTTAGAAACTGAAAAGGTCCTCTTAGCTATATCATAATTATACATTTAATAGTTTTTGAAGAAAATATGGAAAAATATTGAATATAGAAATGTGAAAACATAAACCTTGAAGTTTGAAGGAAAGACTGTATTGAAGAATGAGGTGAATACTGACCTACCTCGAAGAGATCGAATTCTTTCGTTTGTCAACTCCCAATGAAAGGATCGATAAATTCTTTCTTACGCCCACAGGCCACACGTGAGGCAGGTGTGATGCATTAGGGGGTCGCGGTCGTAAGCATTATTCTCTCGTAGATTTCAATGAGTCGATCTCGTTCTGTTTTTTCTTTGCGGCAACGATCCTAATCTCTGTTGAGGATTGGGGGGAGGGAGGGGCACGGGGGATAACGGCTCTTGACTTATCTCAAGTGTATACCTCCGGGAAACAAGCCGCGTCATATCCTGGGTCCAGATACAAAATTTAGGTAACTTTTGGTCATTTCTTCAAGTGCTACCTCTCAATAGAAAAAATTTACATAATCGTGAATATATCACGTCCCAATTGAGGAAATATAAATTTTCGAAAGTCACATCGAATTAAGGTATGAATTAAATGAATCTTGGATCATTTGTGTCGTTAAGAATATAATTAGGATGTTTTACATAACTGGTAAGATCTTTTTGAAATTTACGAATCCTGATTCTACAGAAAAAAAGTTTTTATCAGAACTTCTTGTGAGGCACTTCTTGTGAGGGAATTCTTGTAAGGGAATACATTCTTGGGAAATTAGTTTTAGGAAACAGCTTGAGATAAGATGCATTTAAAATACTTTTATCTTAAGTTTCTTGCAAATGGGTATTAAAATAGAGTAGGTACTAATCTTGCTAGACGTTTATTATAGAAAATTGTAGAAAATCACGGCTTTTAAATCCCTGCGAGTGACTTTCGTGCACTTTCAGGCTGAGCTTTCCAATTCCGTGTTGTCGAGGGTGGACTAAGGAAAGAGAAGGGCATAGTCTATAATTAAACGAAAGGCGAATCACGTGTTTAGCTACTGGCTCACGCGCGACACGCAACTTATTCGCTGGGTTTCTGCCGCCCTTATGACCCGAGATTCTTTAGTTTCCCACAACAGCAAAATTTACAGAAAGAGGAATTATTGTCAGCAATGTCAAATTTTTGATTCAATTCTGTTGTAGCCTTATTTTTCAATCTTTCGGGTTATTTTTAATATGTGAGAGAAAAGTTCGGATAGAGTTTTATAGTCCGTATTTCTCTCTTATATTAATCTGTTTTTAAAAAATTCATAATTTTTCAACAAAATTTTTTCTGCACTGAAAGATAGAAATGGGGAAATTAACAGTGAAACGAATTGCAGGCAATTGCTGTCACTGCTACTTTATAGTGGCTTTATATCCAAAATGATACATATGCAGTTTATTTTCAGACCCCAAGTGGTCCATTGGGGTCTATTTCTATATTTTGTGAGAGTCCATTCTGGTCGCTGGATGACTCAGTCCTATTAGTCAACTGTGAACAGTAGCTTTTAACGACTTTCTTATACAATTTATAAATAAAATAAACTCATTTATTTCAAAGGCTTGAATCCGAATTGCTTGTTGAAATAAATTAATTCCCTCAAGGCCTCTTTAAGGATAATTCAGAATTAGACTAATCAATGATCTTCCTTCCAACTTGCGTTAATCTGCTAATAAAAACTTTCAGTGAATAAATTATGCAAAATCGTAAACTTACGATTTAAAATCAATGTAATTTACTGAGGCTTGTCAATTTTTTAAGATTCCAGCCAGCGAAAATTCACTGAAACTTCAAGAATTTTTTTTATCGAGAAATCAGTGTATATTTGTAATAATCTTTGCTTCCTCATAGAGGATGCTTTGTCATGGTGACATTTTCCAAAAAATTTTAATTCATTTAATTAAACCTTCCTCAATTTAAAAATGTCCAATACAATGTTCTAAGCAATTGTCCGGATGCGTATCTATGCGGATATATGTGTGTGTGTGTGTGTGTGTGTGTGTGTGTGTGTGTGTGTGTGTGTGGGGGGGGGGGGGGGGGGGGTGTGTGTGGATGTCACACTTTTTTATGAACAGGATAACTTGAAAACGGTTGCAGATAAATTGATGAAATTTGGAGGGCTTATTTTCACCACTAATATCTTGAAACTGACCGAAGGATTTCTAAAAATATTTATTGCAATTTTTTTAAGCAATCAATAATATTTAAAAAATCGGTTTTTTATAGTAAAACTTTTTTCATTAACATAATTCAAAGTTGATGGAAGAATATAAAAGATTTCTTGGTTCTAGGCGAATCGATTGACCTATAATATTAATACATTTTGTCAAAGAGTAGAGAAGTTATCGTCATTTATATTATATTTAAAATCGATTTTTATAGTAAAAATTTTCTCATTCTCATAATTTAAAGTTGATGCGAGAATAGAAAAGTTGTGTTGATTCAAGACGAATCGATTGACCTACGATATTGATACATTTTATTAAAGAGTAAGGAAGCTATGGTAATGCATAATATTTGAAAACACGGTTTTTTATAGTAAAACTTTTTTCACTAACATATTTCAAAATTGATGCAATAACGATAAATATTCCCTGATTCGATGCAAATTGATTGATCTATAATCTTAATACACTTTATTGAAGATTAAGGAAGTTTTGCTCATTTATAATATTTAAAACATCTGTTTCAAACAGAAAAACTTTTTTCATCGACATAATTCAAAGTTGACGCATGAATAGAAAAGACTTTTTGATCATATATTTTCAAATAGAATAATTCTGACAATTTTTGTAAAGAAATCATAAAGCTGGGAAAGGGATAGGGTGCGACAGAACTTTTCCCTTCCCTTTTCCAGCTCGAAAAATGATCATTTCGAATACAAAATTTGATTTGTCTGATATGTCTTTGTGTTTAAAAATTTGTTTGTATTATTTTGTAAATTTCTATTTTTAAATTGATCAAAATGAAGACTTTGGTTTGTCTATTATTCAAAAAAATCACTAATGCTTCCTCTATGAGGAAGCAAATACTTTTTCTAATGGGAAGCAAAGTGCTCGTGAAATGAGCACCATATAATTATAAATACAAACAAAGTGGAAACACTCGAGATCGAATTCACAGCTAATTTGAAATAGAAACCATGGCTCGAAGATCTTACAACATAGATTAAATTTTGAAGTACATTAAAACTGCTTACGTTTTACGAGTACACGTAAAAGACGTAAGCAGTAAGCGCGTACTTCTGATGCAATTCCATTAAAATTTTATTGTGGGTTTTCGGTATATTTCGTTTGAATGGTAATCAAATAGGTACATTTGAGAATCCAAGGGTTATTTTATAGGTGCTTGAATTTAAATCGTTAACGGTTCTCTTTAACCTCTATGTTTATCATAAAACTAATTTATACAACTACATCTATTTTATATTGACTTATTCAATTGATTCATTGTAATTGACATCATTCTCCAAATTTTGAATTTACCGACATCAGATTTCACACTTTTCCCCCTTTTCCTCTTTTTAAAAGTATTCTTCCTTTTCCTTCGTTTTCCAGAAACTTCCCATTTTCCAACTTTTCTTGTTTTTTCGCATAATTAAATGCGAATTGAAATAACAGAAGCCAATAAGAAAATCCAACCATTTTTGGTTGAAAATTAATTCTTTTTAATTGAAAAGTATACTATTTTATCTTGGGTTCAGAAATCATCTTCTTTAGTTGATAATTTTATTATTTCATTCAAAATTTATTTATTTTTTTATTGAAAATTTAATTAGTTTATTGAAAATTACATCATTTTGCTAAAAAGACATATTTTTGGTCAAAAATGTAACTGTTTTGTTGAACATTAATCTTTTTGGATAGAAAATTGCTGCTTTTGGGTTGAAAATGAACTAAATTAAATCTTCTGTTGAAAATTCAACTGTCTTCTAAAAAAATCTTCTTTTTGGAGTGAAAATTAAACTGCTTGGTTGGAAAATCATCTTTTCGGGATGAAATATCAAATTTTTTCTAAAACGTTCTACTTTTCAGCTTAAAAACTCAACTCTTTTTTTCAAAATTCATTTCTTTTGGTAGAAAAATCTTTTTTTATTTGTTGCAAATTTGGTTGAAACTTCGTCTTTTTGGTTTAAGAATTCATATCTTTTCGTAGAAAATTTAACTATTTGGTTGAAAGTTGAACTGCTTTGCTAAAAATTCATTTTTTTCTTGAAAATTTAAGTACCTATTTTGTTTAAAATTAGTTTTTTTTAACGGAGTGTCTCGTCGTCCCGAAATTCGGGATGAGTAGTAAAGTATTTTTCATAAGCTTGGCTGGTCGTCCCGAATTTTCGGGACGACTAGCCACAGCCTTTTTTTAAATGATTTTTTTTGCCCGAAATTTATCTAAAACTATTTGGTTAAACAATTAGTATTTTTTGCTTGAATTTAACTATTTTTTATTTAAAATTAAAACCTTTTTTTGTTGAAATATCTGCTATTACGTTTTTCGTTGAGAATTAATTATTTTTAGTTGAAAATTCAACTACTTGGTTCACAAATGAACTACTATGTTAAAAATTAGTTTTATTGGTTGAAGATTCATCATCTTAGTTGAAAGTTAATAGCTGGTTAAAAAAATAACTATTTTGTTGAGAATTAGTTTTGTTTATTATTATATTATTATTTATCAAATTTAAACTCCATTTTCGGTTCAAAATTGATATTTTTTTAGTAAAAAATTAAACTCTTTGGTTAAAAATTCATCTGTTTTGGTTGAAACTCATTTTTTTTGTTTAAAACTAAACTACTTTATTGAAAGTTAAACTACTTTCTTTGAAACCTAATTCTATTTGTTGAAGATTCATTATTTTAGTTGAAAATTCATCTCTTTCTTTGAAAATTCAACTATTTGCTTGAAAATTCACCCTATTTCGACTCCTTTGAGAGTATTTTGTGCATTTTGGTTATAATACATGAAATGATCAGTCAAGTGAGAAAAAACTTCATAAAAATATTTATTATCTAAATAACAAAACAAAAAACACGTTCTATTCTTAATCTGTCATTATTTTTAATTTTTGTACTTTAAGGAGAAATTCCTATAAGTCAAAATTCAATAATTGAAATTTGCCTTATAGGCATATTTAAAGATTCTTAATTAGAAGAAAACGTTCCTATTTAGACCAATTAACTTAAAAGAACATTATGGGGGCACGAAGTATTTTGTTTTTAATAATATGTTTTGCATAAAGACGTGACCTGGGTCATAAAATGACCTTCTCAAGTTGAGAGTTCTGTCGTCTCAAGTTACACTTCCACCTTCAGCTAAGAATCCTGGCTAGCGATATCTAGCGTCTTATACGTGTGTGGACTATTTACCTATCCACAAACCGTGACTTGGGGGTCAAGGAGACCCCACCTCTTGGACAACGTGATGTAGCACAGGTGGTCTCGCCTTGGGGCATTCACTGCGCTTTGAGAAAAGAAGACGAACGCGACTCTAAAGATAAAACTCGATCCTTTCGTTTTGTCACGTTCGCAGGACACGCTCTAAATCCTTGTATCAGCTTCCATATCATTCCTATGGTGTGATGCTTCGCAAAGGTTTATTATATTAGACAACTTTGATTTTATTTTCGTAAAATATTATTCATTAGGTAGACCGGGAAAAGAGTCTAAAGACTAACCGCCGCACAGTCGTCCAGAAATGGATTTTCACGGTCAAATTCGTCCGGAGATTACATTTTTTACACGTTTTCAAGTTTCATTTTTTTTTAAACACTCAACATTAAATTTCCGACAAACGTAAGAGAAGCGATTTTTGATTTTTTTTAAACAAATGTCTGTGTCAATAAATATGGCGGAAAAAATAGGAAATTACAAATTATTATTTTTTTATTGAAGTGCTAACGATGAACATTTACTCTAAATCGTCGAAAATTCGATAATTTGATATTTTAAGTACTCTTTGGGCTGGTAATATATCGTCATATTTTATTATTATTATTATTAATTATCGAAAATTATCGAACGTAAATAATTTGTTTAATTAACAAAAACGTTTGCTTTAAACAAATTTTATAAAGACATATGTGGTTTTTCCTTTTTTATCAGCGCTACATTTTTTTTTTAAACGAAGAGAATTAACAGAGAGCTCTATATTATCACAAACTTTGGAAAAATAGACATTTATAATTCTTATTAACAAATTACATAAAGAAATTCTGGAAATATGAATTTTCCGTTCGAAATTTTTTTTCTAATCATACAGTACTGTTAACGACTCGGGGATACTAAATTGTTATAACTGTTACTTTTCAATTGTTAACTGTAGTTTTCATGGACAAAATACATTAATAAAAGACCTATATTTGCAGTATGTGTTGTAAATAATAATTGAAATATTTTATTTTCTTTGACAAAAAATTTGAATTGTAATCACTGCTCGCGTCTTCAAGATATTTTCTGACAGTGAAAGTTTCTTTTTTAGTTAATATTTTAATAATTATTAAAAAATGTATAAACAATAAATTAACATTTACTCTCAGCCGAGCCCAGAATCAACCAGTAGACGTGGCAAATAAATTACTCTCTTCTTTGTATAGTTTGTATGTTTTTTTTTCTATTTTTTTAGTTACTTTACTCAAAATTTTTTTAGTTATTTCAATCCCTCTCAAAGGCTTTGAGAGTGTTTTGTTTCACAATGCTTTTTTGTTTTTCCTTGCTTCGCTTCGCTCGGGCAGAAAACTTCACACTCGTTAAATCGTTCTTCTCTCTCCCTAGTGGCACAATATACTATTTTTTTAAGAAAATAAATTACTTGTATTATTATTTATAACAATTAAAATGAAGAATAAACAACAAATTTCCATTAACAGTTTAAACCCTTATCGGGAACACGCTAGTATGTGTTTCTCAAAAAAATCATTTTTTTGACACAAAAATTGCAAGTATAGGGCTTTTATTAATGTATTTTGGCCATAACAATTACAGTTAATAATAAGATGGTAGAATGTATACCACTGTGGCATCCCTTTGTCCTTTAAGCATTGTGAGATTGAAACCAAAATTTTTTTGACCGAAAATGGTAAATTTTGACGATAAGTTTACGTATTTTGTATTAACAATTTATTATAAATGTCCATTTTTTTCAATTCGTTGTTAATATAATGCTCTCTGTTGATTCCTTTTGTTTTTAATGAGAAAAAATGTAGCGCTGATAAAAAAGGAAAAACCACATATTTATTTATAAAATTTGTTTACAGCATTCGGTTTGTTATCTAAACAAATCATTTACATTCGGTGAATACTTATGCATGCGTTTTCGACGATTTAGAGTATATTTTCATTGTCTGCACTTCAATACAAAATAATCATTTAAAATTACTTATTTTTCCGCCATATTTATTGACACATAAATTTGTTTGAAAAAGAAATAATAAATTCTCTTCTCTTATGTTCCTCGGGAACTTAATGTTGAGTATTAAAAAAAAACTTGAAATCAGATAAAAAATGTGACCTCTTAAATTATCTACTTTGTTAAAAGAGGGGTTGATCATTCATATTTTGAGTGTCCATCAGATATCAAGATTTCAAGAGATTTCAGAAGATATCTTTGGGTTTTGAAAATATTACAAAAATTTCGACGTTTCCGAAATATTTCAAGGGATTTATAATTATTTCAAGTCATTTAGAAAAGTTTAGAGGAATTTCACTGGATTTCAAGGGATTTTAGGGGAATTTAAGAGATTACAAAGAATGTTATGGGATTTCAAGCGATTTTAAATCATTTCTAGAGACTGTAACAAAAAATAAAAGATTTCAAAGATTTTCACAGAATATCTATAGATTTTACTCGATTTAAAAATATTTCGTTAGATTTTGAGTGATGTGAAAAGATTGAAGGCCTTTTCACAAAACTTTTAAAGGTTTCAATGGATTTTAAAGAATTTTTGGGAATCGCAAAGTATTTTGAAAGATTTGAGGAATTTTTATAAGTATTTCAAAATATTTTTGCAGGTTTTACAACACATACAGAAGGGTTGCAAGTAACTTTAAAACATTTCCAAAGATTTCACAGGCTTTCTAAGGGTTTCAAGTGATTCAAGAATATTTCAAGAGATTTCCAAGAATCTTTTGAGATGTTATGGCCTATGAAAGGATGTAAGGGCTTTCACGGGATTTTTATGGGTTTCATCTAATTTTAGAAGACTTCAAGGGATTTGGAGAGATTTTAACGATTTTGTGAAAGTTTTCAGTGGTCTTCAAAATATAAAGTGTGCAGGCTCACTGAAGTAAGCTACGCTCACCGAGTTTCGGTGAACCTAGAGACGGCCGTCAAAATATTTATCAGGATATTACAAAACTTTTATAGGTTTTAAAAGATTTGATGCGATTTCAGAAGATTTCTAAAAATTGTCAAGTATTTTTAAAGGTTTTAAGGATTATTGAAGTGTTTCAAAATATTTCAAGGGATGTTACCAGATTTTAACTTGTGTCTAAAGATATTTGAGGGGTTTCACACGATTTCGAAACACTTTAAGGAATTTTAGAGAAGTTCTAGGGATTGCAAAATATTTTTAACGATTTCAATGAATTTTAAGAGATTTTAAAAGAGTTAAACGGTTTCAATGGGGTTCGAAGAATTTTCAGGAATTGCAAAAAGTATTAAAAAATATTTTAGGGATTTTCGAAGTATTTGAAGAATATTTCAACGTATTTTCAATTATTTTTTGAGATTTTATGACTTATGAAAGGATTTTAAGGGATCTGAACTAATTTTAGAAGACTTCAAGTTATTTAGAGAGACTTCTAAGATTTTGTAAAAGTTTTAATTATGGTTTTCAACATTTTTCACGCGATATTTCAAAACTTCTAAAGGTTTCAAGTTGATTCAAAAGAATATACAAGAGGTTTCTAGAGACCCAAAAGTATTTTTAAATTCTTTAAGGTTTGTCGAAGTATTTCAAAATGTTTCAAGGGATTTCACATGATTTCAAGTTAATTCCAAAGATTTCGAGGGGTTTCACAGGATTTCAACATATTTTAAGAAATTTCAGAGGATTTCTAGGAACTGCAAAGTATATGAAAAAATATATGGGATTTGATGAGCTTTTCGAAGATTTCAAGGTATTTTAGGAATTGAAAGGTTGAAAAGGTTTCAAAAGATTTAAATAGTTGTCAAACCCTCATTTAATATTAAGCCATACGTATTTTAAGATAAACAAATATTTATTTGTATTTCTATAATACAGTTCGTGGCCACTGAACCGTTAGTAGCCATTTTCTGATATATTGTCATATTTTAAGTATTAAAACTTATAAGTAAAGTGCTTAATTAACATTACGTATTTTTGATTAATTTAGCACTTTTCAGTGCAGTATAGTTTAGTGTTTAAAATATGGTAATGGTTGCCTAGGGACAGTAAATTTTAAAGCTTAAAAAGCTAGGAATAACCAAATTTCTGTTGTCAAGCAGTAACTGTACCGTTAACGATGCACTATCAATTACACAATTGCTGGAGGATGTCTGCCATGGATTTCCGTCTTTCACAGCGTGTCTTCAACCTATCGTGACCCTTCTTGAACAGCAACCACGTCATCTTATAATTACGAATTTGAATTCATAGACAGATTCACCGATCGACGTATTTATTATCGTAGTTAATGTTCGGTTAATTGCAGTTGTTAGGGAATGAAAGGAATTTCCATTTTTACCAGCAGAAAAGAAAAACAATGGGTAGACTAAACTTCCGCATCCGTGCGAATCAAAATATGAAAATATGATTCAGACAGTGAATCAATAAAATTTAATCAATTATAGTTTTAGGCTCTTAGGAAATTGAGAATTAAAATATAGATTTTCTTGATGCGAGTCTAAAGATGTTTTCTTTTTAAATCAAAGTATAGAAAACCGCCGAATTCTTTCAGTCGATTGGTACATTTAATACGTCTTGGATGAAATTTGAAAGGATATGAAAGTTTTGTGATTTTGCTCTGTTTGAACCTGTAAGCGGATCAGGGAAATGAGAAAAAAACTGCTGACGGCCCCTGACTCGTGAATTTCCATCCAATTTACCGGGCTATTGTGCGCTATACTCGAACTCGCTTCTGATGTGGCATCTTACTGGAAATATTTCTACGATGTTGCATTATATAATTAGAAAACCTACCGTAACTCATACCACAAGTGCAAAACGATAACACGTTGCTATATATCGAAGTTCCCCTTCAGACTTATAGAATGGAGAAAATCGTGACCCGGAATTTGAATTTCTGTTCTTATAAATCACGCTTGCTTTTATACCTGCTATCTCTGAATGTCATCTGTTGATCATGAAAGTTAACAATGGCATTTTATTTCAAAACTAGTTTGAAATTCGTTTGTGTTGTAATTGATAACGCTAGAAGTTGCTTAATATTCTGAAATTGTTCACGCAAAAAAAGCCTGGTAAAGTTAATAAGAATTTTAGTTACTTTTTGTTTATTTTCCTTATTATTTTGTCTGATTGAAGTCAACAGAATTCTGGTTGGTTTAACGAGAAATTCTGGTTTCATTAACTAAGAAAAAAGAAAGAACAGATTTGGTCGACTCAACCAGAATTTTTTTAGTTCATTTTTATGGTATAAATATAAATATAATTTCAAAATTATTTAAACAAATTTTCTTATTGTTATAATTGATTAAAGAACTCATAACACCTAGAAAATACGTTTACTTCGCAACTTACCTAAGAAAGAAATGTTTAAACAAATTAAAATTGTTTAAACAACTGAAAATTAGTTAACAGACGACTGGGTCTTCTTAGATGACCGATTCATGATTATTCACGAAAAAAACTTTCAAAAAGCGTTAATAAACCGCAATATTAAGTAAAATTCAAAATTGGTCACTTATGGGGTTTACTTTTGGGACCCATAAGAGTGGCTTAAAGTCATTCATCCTCAAAATTTATGATTGATTCTTATTTCCTGACGAATTCTGAACAATATACTGAAAAACGGAATTATTTGTAACATATTATCGCGTTTAAATATTAGATTTACAAAAAGCTTACTTTTTCCCATATGTTCAATGAATGGGAAAATTCATGCTCTTTGCGAGACCCCTAAATATTAACCGATTTCGCTCAAATTTTGAGACTTTTTTGGGAATTCAAACAAAACTGGGATATGAGGGGAAAGAAATTCGAAACGTGAAAAAGAAGAGCCGCCCTTGCACCTAGTCATGACGTCGGTCGGTAAATATTTAACTAAATGACAAAATTTTTTCCAAATAAACTACTATCTAATAGCACAACACAAAGAAAAAATTAAATAGTCAAATTATAATTACCATTTTAAGTATAAGTGGTACTTCAGATCTAATGTCATTAATAAATTAATTTATTGCTTCCCGAAGATTACCTAACAATTACTTTATGGCAAAGAAAAAGGATTTAATTGTCGCTACAAAATTGTTTTGAGATTGATGAAAGATTCTACAACGTAGGATACTTTTTTTAACTCATTATAATTACGTGCCAACATAATTAATTATTATCTATACTTGGAACGTGGTTTGGAAAAGAAGCGGTTTCTAATAGCTTTTTAGACGCTGCATCCTAATTTCTTAAATCCCTTTAATTTTAATTTGCTAAATTTTGATGTCCTTCAATTTTGGATATGCTTACAATTTAAAATCGTGCTATGATTTTTATTTTCTCAATTTGTATTCACATGCAATGATTTTCGTATTGTACATAAAATGGTTAACTATGTATATCCCTCTAGCTTATCCTTCCGTTAGAAACACAAAAAGCGAAAACATGTTAATGAACTCTCTCTCCTAATGTTCAATTTGTATAATAAGCAAATTTTTCAATAGAATAAATTTGAATCATGTTCTTAAGATCTTTAACGAGTAAGTCGTAAAAGTTTTGAAAGCGACTAGGCTAACACTTATAACACGATATTACAAAGCGGACGTAATATTTCATACTCTCAATCTTACACGCGAAAGTTACGTCACACGCCGACTATTTTAGAAGGGTCTGATCATAATGTCTTGCATTCGGGGGGAAAAGAATGGTATGATGGTATCAAAAAAAAGGATGTGGTGAGGTGAAGAGTGTTGAGACTTTCGCGGCGAGGATTCTCGGGATGCTCGGGTTAATGTCAGTGTTATTATTTATGCTCGTAACTGGTCCATGGGGTTCAGTAAAACCCCACCCATGGTCAGGGAAACCACGTGGATGGCCGACCACCGGGTCGCGAGTCATGTACACAAAACAGTCTCTGCTACAGCTACTGATACTGATCCACTCCCACTACCGTGGAACTTTATACTGGAACACATTCTCCTCGGACAACCAATTGCTGAGTAGCTCACCTCTAACTTCAACTTGTTCTCTCAACGGTTAGTGTCTCATGAGTGGTCCGATAGTGTGGATGCTGCGATCCATCTGACCATCTCTTGGGAAATTCGTCATCGCGACATTCGTGACACGCGTCCACGTGTTTACAATTGGGACTCTAATCATTGTCGTAGACGAAGACGGGTGTATCATTTATATTTCGAAAATTGAATGAAGATTTGCTTTTGAGTGGATAATAGATCATTCTTTGGTTCGTGGTTTCCTTGTTTTATTGTTTTAGTGAAAAATTAAAAATGGTGAAGGTTTAGTTATTTAAATGTAATACGTGTTATTGGAAAATGTGAGGGTGTGATTTGTGATATTTAGTGAAAGTGAAGGAAATTTAAGGAAAGCAATTTACCTGAATAGAGTCACGTGAGGGGGAGTAAATTAGGTAAAGTTTCATTCCAGATTTATCACAATAGTATAGAAGTCTTTTTCAAATCTGTCTCTTTAAATCTGGAACAATTAAATTGTCACCCAATAACTTTCCAAATTTGAAACGCAAGCAAAATACCTGAAGTGGCTATAACAACTAATCAAAATTCGGCAATGTCACCCCTACTCACAAACTAATTGGCTTAAAATTTTACACGGAAAAAGTTGTCGAAACTTTACTTGACTGCCTAAGACTTTAGAATAGACCATGAACTTCTAAAAATTTCGTATAACGTTTTTTACAAAGTTCAAGACAATCCTGGAAATAATGAAAATAGTCCGCGAATTATCACACTGAATTTTAAGGTATCAATTAAATCTGCCACGGAGTGATCCAAGAATGTAACAATCTTTTGTATCTTTGTATTGATATACAGTGTAAATTTCAAATTTACTGTGATTCCCTAAGTCTCGAAATATATTTTCACTATTTCGAGAGTCATGGAATAAATCGTGGACTCTTTTCATTATTTCGAGTATTGTTTTGAAACATGTAATAAATGTTATATAAATTGTTCAGAAATGTATGGCCCATCCTAAACTCTTAGATAGTCAAGTGTGGTTTCAACGAGAGTTTTTTTCCATGTTTTATATAAATGCACTATTTTTTAAGCAACATTTTTTCAAGTTTACATTCTTTATTACTATTGTCAGTTTTTATAATCACAAAGAAATTTGATAAATAATTGTAAAATTTTTATAGTTTTACTGCTTTATCAGTGAATTTTTATTATTTAAGATCTGAGAGATGTGTACACTACTAACTCTAAAAGATTTTAATTTGTAATTAAATTGTCGTAAAATTAATGCCAATAAATGGAACGGCTCGAGTTGACTGACTCACGGGAAGTGTTGAGATAGCCGATCCTTTTGTTTGTCCTACAAAAATATTTGTTTTTCTTCAAAAAGCAGACAGATACTGCAAATGACTGGAAAATCAAATAAATATTGTTGAATTGGGTTAACGGGAAACACCTGTGAAATCACACTATAGAATCGCAAAGAAGAAAATACATTTTACCGCAATCCATCATTGTAAAAAATTGAAATAATATAGTAAATCCAATTAAGAGATGGTAAATTTGTCAGGTTATAACGAGATATATAATAAGAATACTGGCGAAAGGATAAACCTCAGAATATTTTTGGATCCACCCACAAAACTAGTAATTTTAAAAGCAATTGTTTCGAACTCATTCAAAACGAGTTGACATGTAATCATGTCACTCTAAAAAGAAATGATTATTTTTGTGGCAAGTAGTTTTCGGGTGGTGTTATTTTTAACCCGACAACTTCATATCATTCAAAATAGATGTGTTGCGGGTGAATTTAACACTCGAGTTCCCGTGAAAATAACACTTGAGAAGAAAAAATATATTTTCCGGCCATCTAGGAATAATATTAAATAAATTATTAAGGTACCTGAAAAACTGTTTAAATTATTTTATCTAAGAAGGTCGGAAAAAATTACAACTGTAATGCAAATCTAAATTAAGTAAAAATAAATCCAATCACTCTGAAATATGACTCATAAAAATAATTCAGGATTATAACAATTCATTAAAATATTAACATAAATATATAGCCACCGGCATTCGATTATTAATTAATAATTGCCTCATAATGTATTATGAGAGAGAGAGAGAGAGAGAAGTATGTATATGGAACTTAAAGGCTTTGTTAAATGGGATATCGGGCAAACTCATTTTTTACAAAGACTAAATTAAATTACTCGTATTTTTCACTTGAAGGGAATTTTGACTTCAGAATGAAAGTCGATGCACATTGCGAGCGATACGGCGCCCACGATTAATCCTCGTAGAGTGTATCAATGCGATCTCAACTTGCCTCTCAACCCCGCGGTCCTTATATCCTGGTGATCCCTCCTTTTAATTCGACTGTTCCTGTAACCTAAGAACGAAAAGTCAAGGACTTGATAATATCCGTATTTATTTTAAGCTAAGACCCAAAAAGTAGATTTGATTGATAAAAAAACAAGACTGTGTCTAGTCGTCCCGAAACTTTGGGACGAGTAGCTAAGCTTATGAAAGAAAAAAAATTTTATTATTCATCCTGATTTTCGGGACGACGAGACACTTCTACAAAACAACGACTTACGTTCATATTAAAAATATTTCCATTCTTCATCTAGAATAGTAAAGCTTAATTTTAGTTCAGTAGAAATACGTTTAAAGACTGAAAATAACAAAAGTCTAATTATACGTTTTTCAAATTATTTTTTTAATCATTTATTTTAAATGTGTCGATTTAAAAAATTTACGACTATAAGATCTTTCAGTTTCACAAGTTTCGATCTTAAATACTTAGAATAGTTGTCGTACTAATACTCAGATCTCTGAAAAAAATAGTTTTTCGATCATTTTAAGAATCAAAATGATATTACTGATGATTTGATTTGCCGGCGCCGGCAGTGAACATTCCTCCTTTTTTTTCTTTCATACGACATGAATGATAATATCCTTTCAATTCTTAAAATCATAGAAAACTTTTTTAACAGAGACTAGATTTGTGGCACGACTACTTCCTTAATATAAAATTTGGAACGCTTAATTTTGACTTATGAAAAATATTTTGACTATTCATCGTGAATTTCGAGAGGAGACACTTCGTTTTTAATTCTGAATGCATCAATATTGAAAACTTTTTTACGTTTTGAGGTTCACAATCATATATTTTTCTAATTTTAGGCCTTACAAATTTTAATTTATTCAACACTGACAAAAATGTTAATTGCTTGGGAAAACAAAATGATTTTGTTTCTTCAAAAGCAACAAAATATTGTTGTTGTCTCAACAAAATACTTGCTTAACAAAACTTCTGTCGATTAAAAAAAAATCGTGTTTTTATTGTTTTAATTAAACTTGAACTGATTAAAACAAAATTTTTGTTAAAATATGCAAGATTTGGTTGGGACAACGAAAATATTTTATTACTTCTATCTATAGCAACTATATGATTTTTTTGTCCCAACCGACCATTTTTGTCACGGAATTTTGGATGAATTACAATCTTAAATTATTGTTCCATTTGGAAAGAGTTTCAATTTACACACATTTAACTTTGAACTCCTCAATTTAAAAAGCCGCCGAACGCCACTATAAAGAACTGTTTTATTTTTAAAGACTTTCATTTTTACGCATTTCGTTCACTTGTCAACTTGTAACTTTGCAAAGATTTAAATTTTCAAACGATTAATTTATAACATTGCCTTCTTCTACATTCTCATCTCAATGAGAAGAAATTGGATTTATGTGAAAATTGACTTTCGCGGATTTCATCAAATCTCGACGTTTTCGGACTCACTGAGAAAAAAATGGATTTTACTTCGGTGTCTAGCTGTCGTCTTTTTCGTCTATAAACGCGGTAACTTTCGAAGGAATTATCCTATTGGATTGTCCTTTGGCACGCTGTTGAAGGTCTAAAAACATGGTGACTCCTTTAACCAGCAATTTTTCGATAACGGTTCTGGTTTTATTAATCGGAAATGACTTTTAAAAAATAAAAAATTCCATTATCCAGTAAAGCTATACGAGATATGAAAAAAATGTCCACTCAAAAAGATCTAAAAATTTGCATATGGCTTTGTTTTAATCGTGAAGAATGTCTTTAAAAAAATTCCATTCTCCGGCTAAACTATGCTAGATACGATGAAATATTAACGAGCATAATTGTTTATCTCAAAAAGATCTACAAATTTTGTCCATGCCATTTTTGATCAAATGCATAGTGTTTGATTCAAAATTTTAGATCGTGGCTACGCGTACCGCAATTTCGGTACGAATAGCCGGATTTTTCGGTACTAATAACGCGACCTGGAAAAGGAACTATTTTTACCGAAATTTCGGCGAACGTAGACGCTGCCAAAATTTTAATAATTTAATCTAAAAATTCAAACTTGGTCAAATTTTTAAATAGTTTCTAAACAATATAGTATTTAATCTTGGAGGCTAACAGATTGAAATTGATATTTTTCGCCTTGCTCCTGGCATTGTGAGAGACATCCAGCATGATGTACTGCATCAGAGAGCTACTTAAATATTGTGTGGCCTCGTATTAAGTCGAACTCTGACCTCGTAAATGTATTTCTTTTCTCCAAGTTTGTAAGAAGGAAAAGCGCTAATCGTAAACATAAATTATTCTATCACTTGTGGCGAGAAATATGACTCTACTCTGAGAAAAATGATACGTTAAGAGAGAATAAAGCTAAATGAAGTAAATGAAAATTTTCGTATTTTTAATAGTTTTATTTCCTTATACGGAATTACGATATGTCAAATCTTTCACTGATATTATGGAACTGATTTGGAACATATTTGAGCCTATTTTTAATATAAATATAAAAACATAAGCTATTAAAGATAGAAATGTAATTATTATTCCAGAACAAAGAAGATTCTTTGGATTTATGTCGAACATCTATTTAATTTGTTTTTTTACGTAATGATGTACAAAAAAGCCTTGAGCAGAAGTGAAAGTAGGAACTTGTCTTAAAAACAAAAGAATGTGAAATAAATTAAAAATCTCATCGTGAGTGTCAAATTTGACGGTGCCAAAAATCGTAATGCACGAAACATGACTCGTCGATTTTAACGAGAATTCTTTTCCTGTTTAGCCATTCATTCAAAAGCTATTCGGACTTGAGTCTGGTTTCTTTCATGGACAAAGAAACTGCACTATAAACAGTACAGACTACATTGTGGATAATGATGCTCGCATGAACTCGTCGCAGAGGGCAAAGCAACTAAAGAAACATATTTTTAAAGATTTAAGGAGACAAAACTTCTTTCCGTTGCATTCCAAATTATTGGCAACTATTAATAACTAAAAATTAACATTAAAAGGTAGATTTGATTAAAAGTAATACTGTACGGCAATTCAACCAAATTCTTCGAAAACGATAATTCTGGAAATTTTATCAGGAGTTTTGTCAAATAAAAAGAAACCACAAAACTCTTAGTGAACAATAAAAAGCGAGTTTCATTTGAAACTCAAGGACAAAAATATTATTACGACATAACTGATTATCTTTGTCACTTCCTCGCAACCTTCGGGAATAGACACCGTAATAATTTTCCGTCTATCATAAAAAATAAACGCCAGTTTCCAATGATTTGTATATACAATAATTATTTTTTAAATAATTAACGCAGTGCTCAGAAAAACCGATAAATATTCTTTTGCAGTTCACTTTTATTGTCGGCTTTTTATTTTTTTTACCTGAAAAATTAAATAATGGTATATTAAAGGAAAAAATAACTGTCTGCCCTTACGGAATTTTTCGTAAGATTAACCCCTTTTTCAGCTCGTACAGGGCTAAAGTTACGGAAAATTCCTCAATACTAGTCAGTGCCAAGGAAAAAATAAGGTTTCATTCAGGCAGTTTGTAAATTTCTGGTGAAAATTTCACCTGAAGAGAACGAATGTGGGACATTTTACTCTCGGTATGTTTGGCCTTGACTTTTATCAATTGCCAAGAAATTCCAACATTTCCGGTGATTGGCTTAGCGCCCACGCCTCTGGGTTGGACCGATGACACTTCCAACATACCGAAGTAGTTAACGTGTCGATTATTTTGGATTATTTGTTTATTTATATTTCTTTAGATACTATTATAAGCATTACTATAATTAACCCTTTTAAATCATCTAATATGATCTTTCTACTCAATTCAGAATTTTCAAGATTAAAAATTAAAATTATTGTTCAGTTTGGAAATTTTCAATATTTTTAAAATTTTACAATTTGTATTTGATATTATTCAATTTTTACATGTTAAAATATATGGAAAGTCAAGACTCAATTACCAAAAGTATCCCGAAGAAATGTATTATCCATCATTGTAATATACAAAAATACCTTAAAGCCAAATGCTTGTATAAAAGTTTCCAGCTATTACTTTTAAATAATGAATTGAACCCACATGAATTTTTTGCAGCGGGATTTTTTCCCTTTTCTCGTTTTTCCTTAGGGCTGGAATCGTTGCGTCCAAGTGGCGTCTAAGGACTGTTTAAAAAACGGTCACGTACGAATGAATCGGCGCATTCGTACGATTCTCGTATTGTACCTTCTGTTGCACTAAAAGAAAGCCACACTTACAGTTCACCAGCTTGAAAGCGTGCAAATGTGTATTCTCCTCTACATTTTGCAATTAGTGAGAAAATCTTTTGTCCGCTGGGTCAGAACGAAATTAGGTTTATAATGCCTGAAAAATCCGCGAAAACACATTACTGAAAGAAAAATGGCTCTTCTTTTAATTACTGCAGGTGTAATCAAATTCCGTACTTTTCTCCGTGTCCTAGAACCTCATATTGTTTACATTTAGCAAGGTTAATAATTTAATTGCATTCGCTATACACACAGAAAAAACTGAAGTTAAATTTTGTTGCATGTAAAATGTTCAGCTGTTAAAGATACATGCTATTTGGCGAAAGTTTATCTTACGATGGAATAAAAGCTGTCGTCTGCTACGTCCTTCGCAGCAATGGAAAACCGGCAAAGTATACATGAAAAGCTATAAATCAGGACACTAGATTTAGAACAACTTTTTACTTACCTAATTGTTATTTTGAAAATAGTTAGACTTTATATATACTTCCTGCCACAGTCGGTATTGTTGGTTAGGAAGAAAACCAAAAAGTAGGAATCGAATTGAATTTGAAGTTGGAACATTCAGTGGCGGATCTAGGTATTTGAATTCAAAGTAACAATATTTGAAAAAAAATTTGAAGGACTGAAAAATCCCGGAAAATAAAATTCCCGACTCTTTCAAATTCCCGAATTGGGAAATTCCCGAATAATAAAATTTTCGAATATGTAATAAAATTTCTGGTTAATAAAATTCCCGAATAATGAAATTCGCGAACAGTTTATGATATCACCGAAATGGATAATTCCCAATAGTTTATAATATTACCGAATTTAAAACTTCCCGACCGAAAATTGCCAAATTATAAAATATCCGAACTAGAAAATTTCCGAATTTAAACAAATATAATAAAGAAATATTTTTATCAAGAAAAAAATTATTTTTAATGTTTAAAGTTTCTAAAATTATTGGTTAACTTTGAAATTACGATAATTGAAAAAAATATATTTCTGGATGAAAATTGTCTTCAAATATTGTTATTTTAAATTCATACAATAATTTTAGAAACTTTGAAGAAGAAAAATATTTTTTCTTAGAAAAATATTTGATTATTGTATTTTTAAGAAATAAATAATATTGATTGAAAAACAATTTTTTTAATGTTTCGGGAGTTTCATAATGCAAGAATTTTTCAGTTCGTATATTTTATAATTTGGCAATTTTCTAGCGGGAATTTTAAAATTCGGTAATATTATAAACTATCGGGAATTTTCCATTTTTATTCGGAAATTTTATTTTTTAGGATTTTTCAATTGTCCAAAAATTTTCATCCAAAAATATATTTTTTCAATAATTTTTATTTTGAATTCAAACAATAATTTTAGAAACTTTGATCAGAAAAAATTTTTTTTTATACAAATATTTGATTGTATTTTTAATAAATAATATTGATTGAAAACCATTTTTCCATTGTTTCGGGAGTTTTATAATTCAGGAATTTTCCAGTTCGGATATCTTATAATTCGGCAATTTTCTATCGGGAATTTTCAAACTCGGTAATATTATAAACTGTCTGGAATTTCCTATTTTGGTAAGATCATAAGCTGTTCGGAAATTCTTTATTCGGAAATTTTCCAGTTAGGGAAGTTTATTACATATTCAAAAATTGTATTATTCGAGAAATTCCCAAATCGGGAATTTGAAAGAGTCATGAATTTTATTTTCTAGAATTTTTTGTCGTCCAAAAATTTTCATCCAAAAATATATTTTTTCAATAATTCAATAATTCAGAAACTTTAAATATTAAAATTTTTTATGATAAAAATATTTGATCATTGTATTTTTAATAAATAAATAATATTCATCGAAAAAATTTTTCATTTGTCTAAATTCGGGAATTTTATAATTGGGGAATTTTCTAGTTATTTGGATATTCTAGAATTCGGCAATTTCATGTCGGGAATTTTATTATTCGGGAATTTTCCAATTCGGTAATATCATAAACTGTCGGGAATTTCACCATTCGGGTGTTTTTCATTTCGGTAATATTATAAACTGTCCGGGAATTTTATTATTATGGAATTTTCCTATTCGGGAATTTCATTATTCGGAGATTTTCTAATTCAGGAATTTTACAGTCTTCCCGATTTTTCAAGATAAGTGTATTAGGATATTATTTTTCATTTCGAGAAAGCCATTTAATTAAATAATAAAATCATTAGACATTTTTTATGGATTTTATAATTTAATCGAATAGTTTTCAGAAAATAAAGAATAATATCCAAATACACTCATGACGAAACACCATTTTTTTCTGAGTTTTGAAAAAAATAAAGTTTTGTCCCAATGCAATTGGTATTATTTTTCATCCCTCAGCTTGCAGACATCTTTGATTTCACCTACCTAACCTGAAATACCTGATAGAATATACATAAATTTCCATCAATATTATCTTAATATAAAATGTTATCTACAGTACAAAATTAAAAATTAAATTAAAATGTTCAATTTACATTCAATATTCTTGATAAATATTTACTTAATAACTTTTTAAAATAAAATTTTACAAATCAGGGTGCTCTCATACGTAACAAAAATTCTGAGTTCAAAAAATTATTCAAAAAATGAAATGTTAAGTAATAATAATTTGAAGCATGAAATAAGGTCGATAGGAGTTGTAGTTGTTCAGAAATCATCTTTTAGCTTTAAAATTTTACTTCGTAAAAAGGCTTTTATATTGAACTGCAATACCGACGGATCTCGAAACTTTCAAAACGGAAATTCATATCTCATAACTTGTGAATTATGGTTAAGATCATAGTAAATATAGCGACTTTTTGAATGTTGTCGAGTGCTTTATTGACAGTCATCAAAAATATATAACCATTCGTCCGCGATAAGTACAATTATTTTTAAAATAGAATGGTAATAAGTGCAATGTTTTTAAAAATCTCGTGTCCTGATTTCCAGACCAATTCCATCCATACTTCACACTGTTCTTTGCACTGCTGTGAACTACATAGCAGAAGACGCTTTTTTACTGACAAACAACTGACAAATTATTCCGAGATGGTTTAAAAACACGGAATTATCTTAATTTCATGTAAAGATTATTCGACAAGGTTAATTTTTGTTGCAGCGAAACTTTCGTCGGAAATCGATGTAAAGTTTATCTTCTGTTTTTTTCTGTGCACGCATATATGTTCCGTTTGGACGTTGATAGATGGACAGCAGCATTATTATTCATTATAGACGCCTTAGAAAAATGCAGCATTCACTTTCCCTGCAAAACTGTTCTTCATATAGTTGATATTTCTCGCACAATGTGTTCATTCTCAATGCATCGTAAACTGAATAATCAATTGAAGAGCACCCAACGATTAATTAACACATCATCTCCAGTCGTGTTTATAAAATGATACCAAGATTACCCAAGTGTTGTACAATGCAGTCATTTTCTATATAATTACAAATGAGAATTTCATTAGTACACCCAGAAAAATATTTGCCTTCAATTAAATAAATCGTGTGTTTAATATAATTTTTTTAATTTAACATAAAAAATACTTTCAAAAGAAAAAGTTATTTCGTCTTGAGGAATTACGTTTTTCGTATTTTTGGACTTGAAGAAATTATTTCTTTATTATTTTCAAAGATATTAATAAAGAAAACTTTTTTAACAAAACTAGTTTATTGCAATTAAACAAAGAAAGGCAAGCAAAATATTTCTTTGAATCAAAGACACTTTTGTTGAATGATATATTTAATATTCAAAAAATATTAAATATTTACACTTGGAGGTCTTTTCAAAACTCATCTAGAAATTATAGTCTTAAGAGACTTAATTTGAATATAGCAATTTACAACAGAATTTTTTCTGGTTGACAAGTTATGCAAATTTGAAAGCTACTGGTAAAATAGTTGCTGAAACCTTGTCTAGTAATAAACAATGTAATTAGATTTCTGAAGTCTCGAAATTACAACCCTGATTCTGCATTGCTATTAACTTATCACTTGTTGGCAGTCTCGCTATGTACAACTTTTTCTACTCTGATTCTTTCACGCTCGAGGGCACATAAAGGAGTGATTAAATCAATATTTCAATAAACTTGATGTAATGACTGTATTAAATACTTCAACCCAGTTCTCAAAGAATTAAAAAATGCTTTTGCCTTTTCAAGGAAAGCTATTTGAGGATTATGGTATTTTATAGATGTATTAAACATTTTTCTCTCTACAAAACAATATGTTTTTAAATATTAAAAAATTAGCATTAAATCAAGATAATATTAGTATGAATACGGAAGAAAATTTGTCTTGTTCCAAGAAAATGTACTTCATTGAAGAAAATCTAGTTTCTTCAATCTAGTATATTTTCTTGAGACAAGAAATATTTTCTTGTATCATAAAAATATTATATTGTCCTTATTCGTAACGATATTTGCTTGATTCAATATTAATTCTTTTTCCGTGTGCAGAACAATTGCTATTTACTTGTTTTTAAGCCAAACTTATATTGATTATTTTTACATTTTTCTTTTTTTCTAATCCAAATTTTTATGTTATTCACAGGAGGCTAAGTATTAAGGAGCCACTGTAAATTTGAGTAATAAAGTTTTGGATAAAAAAAGAAGATAGTAAAGGGCTGTGATTCCGTAACAACACTCGAGTAGCCAAACTGTTGCGTGTTCGAGTTCCAGTGCGGAAAATTGCACTGAATTCAATTATTACGCTAATTTTCCCTTGCCTTGTCTGTTGGTTATTGTATGGTGCCCAATGAAAAAATTTTGTTCTTTTTTTTTTAACGCGAGGACAGATTTTGTTTTTCCTTTAAACCCAAAGTAAATAAATTACTATTATGAAGGCTATACACTGAGAGAAATGTTTGGTTGATGCTACGAACAAGTTTGGGACACTCAACCAAATTTTTTTGTGAGCACAACAAACATTTTGTCGATTGAACAAATATATTTTGTAAAATGAACCATATTTTTGTAAAAGCAATACAATTATTTAGTTTAAGTGAAAAGTTTAAGAAAATTTGTACTTTTTAGTTATAATAAAATATCTCGTTTATGCGTGAAAACCATAAAATGACCAAAATAAATTGATTCAATAAAATGCGTTCAATTTTCAAAGAATTTGCTCAATTATAATCACAATTAAATTTCATAAGGATAATCCATAATTATAGACGAAATTGTGATTAACCGAAAGACTTCTCCTCAAATAAAATGCATTATAGTGAATCACAGCATTTTCCTTCTTCTGGGTTTTTCTTCAAACAAGGTATATTTTATTTTGTAAAACAAAACAAGAAATCTATATGTTCATAATGCTAAATTCTAAAGACAAATCGAGGAAAATCACTATCACCACAATCACTTTCTATAGGAATCTAACAAACATTCTTAATTTACAAAATAGTTCTAGCATTTCCCCGAAGAATACTTGACACTAGTGAGTATGTACACGCAATAAAACTTTATTTTATTCAAAACTGCTTTAACAAACATCACAGATTAGAACGACAGTACGTTGTTTTCTCTGATATATTAGCTGACATCAACCGTATTGAAAAGCGGGACTTCAGGTGTCTCCAGAGATATTTTTTATCTGAAGTTGGATAAAACCGTTGCAATCAATTGAAAACTACAATTATCCGAAGACGGATAATTTTTATCAGGAGTCGGATAAAAATTACCCGACATCGGATAATTGTAGTAGTCAATTGTGTGCAGCGTCTCTATTCAACTTCAGATAAGAAATATCTCTGGGATTTACTATGAAATGGTACTTACCAACAATTTTTGTTCGAAAGAAATAAATTCTCTTGTTACACCAACCACTTTTTTAGTGAGCACAACCAAATTTTTGTAAAACGAACAAATCTGCTAAAAAAATATTTTATTACCGTAAATTTATTTTTTTCTCAGTTCAACTCAAAAGGAAGCTATTTATGTTTAAAAAATACATTTTCTCTGAAAAGAAACTCTCAACAGGTTTCTCTTCAGAGTATGATCTCAGGAAGAGAGTTGGCTTTTAAGACAAAAATACTTGAGAATTCTCAGAGTGTTTTACTTTTCGCCACGTATAGTATGTCGGCGTCATACCTGGAACACAACCCAGTACCAAAAGTGGAAGGCATGAGCACGTAATGCATTAGCCACATGCAGTGGTCTTACGCTTTACATACGTAACATGTAATACAGGAGGAACAATGCTCAACTGGTTTATTTCTATGTGGAGTATTGTTGACTTACACTATGCGTTATGAGCTAGGAAAAACCGCGACAATGAACACCGCACTGCAGATTGCATACGCCCGAGTTGCGTAACGAGTACACCACGGTCCTTGGCATGATTCGCATGAGTTTTTCCACCTGATATTCTTTCTTTCTAGCATTATGTATATTACAATTAAAACCCCAGATTTGCACGATTAACCGCATTTTTCTAAACTTGAAACTCTTCCTGATCACGTCACCTAGACCTTGTCAGCTGAAACGGTTTTTTCCTGGCTTATGATATTATTCCGATTTTATTTCCGCACATTTTTTGTTGGAAAGTGATAAAAAATATATAATTGTAGAGAAGTCTGGGGTTTATTATATGGGACTGAAAAAGATATACTGAAATAAAAAAGGTTAGACTGATGACATTGGAATTACTTCTGCTGAAAATTCACATTTACATTTTTAAGATAGTGGCTTTTAAGAAAGTCGCGGGGAAGCCCGGGCAAAGTAAATAGCTCGGACAGTGCGAATAGCCCGGGCAAACTGAATAAGTGCTGTTTTTTTGAAGTGATAATAAGTGGCGTCATATGGCTCTTTTTTAGCGATGGTGTATTGAACCTTAAACACCAGCACACTACTGGTCAGTTGCTATAAGCGGAATTATATCTCTGTGCAACGAATTTCGAATTTTCGATGCTTTGTTACAACTGTCCACACGGTTTATACTTCATTAATTTTTTATTGTTGTTTACAAAATCATAATAATGTTACTTCCTAACTTTACTGTTGGATTCAACATTTTAATCTTAAAAACTGTTTTGTTATCGTGTGTTTGTGCCTCTTGATGCCAGTTTTTGTTCTAAAATTTTAGTTCGGGCAAAGTGAATAGGGCAGCGCAAATAGGTTGTCCGTTGGTCCCGGGTTTTTAGAAGTTTATTGTCTTTCCGAGTTTTTTTCGCAGATCGTGTATAACTATGTTCGGAAAAGCAAACAAGCGGCATAATCGGAAAGTAGTATGAAAAATGCGATGAATGAGGCGCAAAAAGTAAACCTCATTAGCTCAGCGGCGAAGAAATATTGCGCATTCTTTACGCTACTTTGTATAGACACATCAAATCTGGAACAATAGAGAAGTTGTGGATATATCCGTTTTCATTAGGAAACAACAAGAAGAACTTTTCGATGATTAAAATTTTGATGTGATCCCTTATTCGCTTTGCCCGGGGATGGGGTCGTTTTTTAAATCTTTTTTTGCTTAAACCTTAATTGATATACGAGAATATGTTCAAAAAAACTTTTCTAATTGCACTATTTTACTTGCTTCTTATGTATAAGTTTCCCTGTGATATTCGCTTTGCTCGGGCATGGTATCGTTTTTCTAATCTTTTTTTTCTTAAACCTTAATTGATATACGAGAATATGTTCAAAAAAACTTTTCTAATTGCACTATTTTACTTGCTTCTGTATAAGTTTCCCCGAGATATTCGCTTTCCTCGGGCTTCCCCTAATTTTGAATTTTGTACAAAGTTTATTGTTAGGTTAAACTCACTCTTTGAAAATAGAAAAATGAATATAAGTATACAAAAAGGCACATTTATATTGATTTGATTTGAATAATACTATGTTACCGTTCACATACCACGTGCCCAGTTATGGGGGGGGGGGGGGAGTCGACGTGGACACGCGTTCGCTTAAATCTGCGAATTTATTTTCAGAAAATCTAAAAATATTTTCACGAATTTTTGTTTGGACCTCCTACCTTGTATTATTAGGCTTATGTTTTCAAGAAAAACCGAATTTTCAGCTAATTTATTGCACCTTTTGGCTTTTTTGCTTTTGAATACCAAGAATATCCATATTTCCATCCATATGAAATAAGTCCACGTTGATAGAGGATGTAAGAAGGGCGGGGGTCAAAATTCCACGTTTGTCCTAAAGGCCAGGCGGGGAGAGGGGGTTCAAAAGTGTTTAAAAATTGATTAAAATTAGTTCGAGAGTGAAACCGTCGCACAAACTGATAAATACACCCCCCGTCTAGTATAATGGCCTCCATCCGAGTATAACCAAGCCAAGCGCTGCTTAACTTCGACGATCTAACGAGAAGCCTTAAACTCTACCATGTACTCAAGCGGACATATACAATCAAGAAATGTGCAGGATTCAATGCTTTTATTCAAACTTTCTCAATTTTTGAACGCTTTTAAGAATAAATTGTTCTAAATTATTATCACTTCAAAATTTTAATTTTTTAATCGATTCGAAATTATTTCATATTTGGGATTTAAACCTTTTTCATTATTCAATTAAGAACACTTTCAGTATAAACGGGTTTAGTATTAGTATTTAAATTTTAAACGTTTAAATTTTTAAATTTTCAAATTTCGAGTTTTTCAAATTCTGGATGGTTCCAATTTCAGAGGGCTGATTTTTCACGCGTCTATTTTGAATAGTTAAATTTCGAAGTATCTGTCCAACAGTAATGAGCCTTCCAAATTTTAGTTCTATCGAATAATATCTTCTGTTCTGTGTGTGGATTCAAAAATAAAAATTTTGAAACGTTTTTCTATGGGCCAAAAAATGATGTTGAATTTTTTCTGAGTAAAGTTTTTTGTAGTGAATAATAATATAACATTATAAATTTAAAAACAATCTGCTTAAGTTAGAGATTTCTTAAAATGTGCAAAAACACAAGTTTTTTTATTGTGTTAACTGCACATTTTTTTTAACAAATTTTAATATGTCGTGCATAACATTTCTTCAGCTTGAATTCAACGAGAACATAATTTTGCTATCATATAAAAAAAACGTGTTGCGCAAGACCTAAAAATTGCTCATAAAAGTCCAAATTTACAGTTATGAATGCAGAAAATCACTTATTTTAATAATAAAAAAACAATATCATGTTTCTTCAATCACAACTTAAGAAATTTCAAACAAAATATGTTCAATTTTTTCCAAAAATTGTGCAGTTACTACTAATATACAGCATAAAAAACTCATTTTTTGCAGATTTAAAAAATTTTCTAACTTGAACACAATTTTTTTTTATTTTTCAAATTTATATTATTATTCACTGCCAAAGACTGTACCTACAAAAAATTCAGCATACTTTTTTGGCCCAGAGGATTTTTTGTTTTCATTTTTCCAAAATTTTAAATTTCGAATTCAAATTTTGAGATTTTACTAGTGATAGGCAAGTGCAACTTTTACCCACTATTAGAATCCGCTACTCGAAACAAATTTGTTTGGCCCACTCTAATGTTGAACTTTGAATAATAAAATTTAGAGTGTCTCATTTTCTTCAGTGGCGTGTGAACCATTTCCTAATATTACGCAATAGCTATTCTAGGAATAGCATATGTTGAGGGTGCTTATATCGACAGTTGAGTGTAATTCAGTTTCAAAATGTACAAAATAAACAATTTAATTTTTTATTTTGAAGTATTTTCAATTTGAAATTTGTTAAAGTTGAAATTATATCAGTTTTAAATTAATAAATTTAACACTTTATAGAATTATCGTCTATATACGCAATTAAAAATATTTCAATTTTAGAAGGGTTATGTATTTAATTTCTTTCAATTTGAACATTTCAATCTGCAATTATTTAATTTTTAACGCTTTGAAAATTAAAATCGTCCAAGTTGAGAAGATTCCACTATAAACCTAATTAAAAAAGCTTAGACTTTTCATTTTTAAGGCTTTACAAGTAAA
Organism: Andricus curvator; assembly: GCA_932195095.1. Taxonomy (NCBI): domain Eukaryota; kingdom Metazoa; phylum Arthropoda; class Insecta; order Hymenoptera; family Cynipidae; genus Andricus; species Andricus curvator. Next base: position 380,164 of record CAKNYM010053729.1, on the reverse strand, counting down.
ATTCTATAATTTTGAGTGAGTATTTTTCTATTTCTTGAACTAAATATGTAGAATAATTAAAATCCGAACATAAATATTAAGTTAAATGTTGTGTTTAAATATTAAATTAAGAAGCAGTTAGTGTTTATATTATTTAATTCGTAATACTTTTAAATCGATTTCTAGACGTGAAATCAATATAAGCTAATAATATAAGTGTAACTTAAAAAATATTTTGCATTATTCAATCTTGATCATTCTATTATTGATTCACTTTAATAAAATATATTTTATAGTGAACTAGTATTCTTTTGTTCGTATTTGCGTGAGATCATTTCATGTTAGGGAAATCATAACAAACCTCGGTATGTCTCGTAAAAAACGCTATTGACCGCAATATGAAATTGCGGCAAAGTTGCACAATATTTGATGACTAGTTGGCCAGCTTTGACTAGCGAGTAATCTTTATCAGCTCACTGGTCATAAAGTGTGTACTTGCAAAAATAATAACGGCAGTATCGACCAGTATGTCGAAGTTTTAATTACCAATAAATTGTTAGTCCTCTCGTGAACAAGCCAAGTTTTTCATTTAGGGCGTGTTTCTAAATAAAGTTTCCTCAACATTCTAAAAGGTTAAAAGCTACCTATAAAATTAATTTTATGTTCAATTTTTTAATTAAAAAGAAATAGTTTCAGTAATTTAATTAGAAATTCTAATTGGAGCAATTGAGTAATGTGTATAATAATAGTCTTGCAAATAATGTTAATAGATAATGCAATGAAAGTCTTTATCTCCGTTACATAATCCCTGCACGTACAACAAGGAAGGATTTCACGTAATCTCGTGCTTTTTTGCCCCTATCTGGCAATCAGGTATCATCAATTTCAGCACCGTTACTCCGTGCCATTGTTTTATTTTTACTTTTTTAGTTCAGGTGCAGAAAAGTATTTAGGAAAGTGTTTTTATGAAGGAGTTGGGTTGATTGATCTAGAAAATACTGTTTAGAAGTATCTTTTCTCTTATTTCCTTTTTTCTTGTAGTATTTAAAGAATACTCTTAATCAGAGTGAACAATGAGCGGGAACACCGGAAATCAGCTCTTCAAAAAAAATGTGTCTGATACTTTACTCAGTGTTGCCAACAATCTTCGTTAAAATATCGAAGATCAGTTTATATTTAAGGTTTTAAAGTTAATGTTTTGTTCAAAATTGAATGTTCCTTTTATACTATATATTTAAGAATTTAAATTGATGGTTAGTGCAAATATTGAAGTTTCTTTTATATTTGAGAACGAAAACTTCCTTTTTAGATATGTAACATACACAGTAAATCCCAGGGATATTAATTGTCTGAAGTTGGATAAAAACGTTGCAAACAGTTTACAAGTACAATTATCCGACGGCGGATAATTTTTATCCGCCTTGTGATAAAAATTATCTGCCGTCGGATAATTGTAGTTTTCAATTGTTTGCAGCGTTTTTACCCAACTTCAGATAAGTAATATCTCTAGGATTTACTGTGTAGTCATTACATAGGTAACCTAAATTTATATAATTAATTTCTAATAATTGGCATGATAAAGCTATAATTTAGGGATACTGTAAATGCTTCGCAAATAAGTTTAAAACTCGCTTTTTGAGAAAAACTAATTTGAAGTTGGAGAGTGCCATAAGCTCACGTTTATAAATTTTGTCTTCAAATTTAAAGTTTACTCATTTCTATTTATTTAGAGAACATGAAAATATAATGTTACAAATTAGATTCTTTTGGAACGTCACAATTTATATTCAGAAATAACATCAGTTGCTTACTTGCGCAGAATTTTCACTACTGTGTATTAAGTGATAGACTTAACACTCTTCCCCCTATTCCCTTTTCTTACCTTTTATTGTAGAATTTCTCTTTTTCCCTGTTTTAAAGAAAATCCCCCTTTTTCGGCCGTTTTTTCGCTTAAATCAAAACTGAATTAATAGAACCCAAGAAGAAAATCTGACTATTTTTGGTTGAAAGTGAGTTCTTTTTCATTGAAAACTCTACTATTATATTATTGGTTCAGAATTCATTTCGTTTGGTAAAAAATTCTACTATGTGGTTGAAAATTCAAGTATTTGCTTTTTGGATTGAAAATTCATCTTTTGGTAGAAAAGTAATCTTTTTTGGATGAAAATTCATCATTTATGGTTGAAATTTAATTCTTTTTAATTGGAAAATCAACTGTCATATTTTCGGTCCAGAATTAATCTCTTTTGGTTAAAAAATCTACTATTTGGTTAAAATTGTATTCATTTTGTTGAAAATTCAACTATTTTCTTCAAAAATCATATTTTTTGGTTGAATGTTAATTCTTTTTATTTGAAAAGTTTACTGTTATATTTTGGGTTCAGAGTTCATCTCCTTTGGGTCAAAATATGTACTACTATTTTGTGGAAAATTTCATTATTTTATTGGAAATTCCACTATTTTCTTAAAAGTTCATCATTAATGGTTGAAAATTCAACTATATTCTAAAAGATTCGTTTTTGTCTTGAAAATTCAACTGTTTGGTTAAAAATGCAACTGTTTTTGTTCGAAGTTTAATCTTTTTTGTTTGAAATATCGATCATTTGGTTGAAGATTCATATTTACAGGTTGAAAATTCAACTATGTGGTTAAAAATGTAACTTTTTCGTTAAAATTTCGTATTTTTTGCTAGAAAGTTCAAATACTGGTTTTAAATTCAACTGTTTGGATAAAATATAATTTTTTTGGTTAAAAATTCAACTATTTAGTTGAAAATTCATATTTCTTGGTTGTAAATAAATTTTTTTGTTGAAAATTCAACTTTTTGGGTTTAAAAGTGACATTTTTTGTAAAACATTCGACTTTTCAGCTAGATATGTCAACTCTTGTTGAAAACTTATCTTTTTTTGGTTGAAAACTTCACTATTTTGTTGAAAATGAAAATATTTCGAATTGAAATCTTAGGAATATGGTACCTACATTGATGTTATTTGAAAGAATTTATTCCCCTATCATTCCCATATTTTCTTAAAAATTACCCTATTACCCCTATTTTGAGAGAATTTTGATCTGTGAAGTCTGAAATCACTTTTACAATAATTTACATTATTATATTCTACCTTGGAGTTCTAGCATATTTAATTCTTTTCAAAATTTATATAGTAAAGCAATTAGTATCGAATAATAATTATTATAAGCTCTCAAAATTGAACCTCGAAAAATGTAATTTTTACCGGGAAACCCGGGAAGTAGCCTGGATTTTTTTCTGAAGTTTGAATGTCCACCCTATCAATGTTGGTCTAAATTGTAAAATATGCCTCGAGAAATGCATTAAACAGTTTTATCACAACAGCGTCGACCCGTTTCTTGCTGGACTCAAGGAGCAAAAAGGAGAATCTGTGGTAATTACTCGGGTTGTATTTTTTTCCATTGCCTCGCGTCCCCGCCTATTTTTTTTATCGCGGATTACACGCTCACCGTTACATTCCGCGAATCGTCGGTCCTTTACCTCTTCCTGGGCGCATTTACCCTTCCCAGACTATGCAAGAGTTCGGAAAGACCTCCCTCCTTAAGGCATTTAATGTTTGTGGTGACGTACACGTCACTACATGACATTGGTATGTGACCTTCTAAAATGTAAATTGCTGAGACTTCAACTTCCAGAGTTTTGTAAACTTTAACATGGTGGCGGCAGGTCAGGGAAAAATCAGGGAAAAGTGAGGGATTTTGATAAAAAAAGCAAAAGACAGGGAACTTCTGTAAGAAGCACTTTAATTAACTGTCACGAATAACCATGGCTGCCAAGTGCCACAGTCAATTTTAGTCCCTTTTTTTCTCAAATCACTTTTCAGTCACTTTTTTAAGATAAAGTCGCTATAGTCGCTTTTCTAAATAAAAATGTTACTTTTGTCCCTTTTTCTTTGAATAAATTGACCTATTTCTGAATTTTAGAAGATATCAAGAAATTTGTATGTAATAGATTTCAATCATTTGAAGGGATTTCAAATGATTTTACATATTTTAGGGTATTTTAAAAAATTTCAAGGAATTTTCAAAAGCTTCAAGAAGATTCAAAGGGTTTCACAAGGTTTAAAAGGATTGGAAATATTTTATGATTTTTTAAAGATTCCAAAGAATGTTTAATAGATTTCAATAATTGGAAGGGATTTCAAAGGATTTGACACAATTTAGGGAGCGTTTAAGTATTACGTAACGCAGTTTTTCGGAATTTTTTATCCCCCCTCCCCCCTAGGTAACACTTTTTCCTACTTTTCCCTGTAGTTTTTTGCCATTATGTAATATTTGGCCTGACCCTCCCCCCCCTTAGAGCGTTACGTAATACTTCAACGCTCCCTTACGGTATTTTTAAAAATTCCAAGGATTTTTCAAGAGCTACAGAAAATGTGAAGGGATTTCATATGTTTGAAAAATATTTTTGGGTATTTGTAAAACTTCCAAATCATTTCAAAAATTTTTAAAGGATTTTCATGATTTTGAAGGATCTTAAAAGATCTCACGGTATTTTACTCATTTTCCAGGATTTCAAAAAATATCATATGAGTTCATGTAATTTATAATATTTTCATGGATTTCGTAAGATTTGAAAGATTTTCAAATATTTAAAGGTATTACCATGGATTTTAAAAAATCTCAAAGATTTTCGGATATTTTGAAAGATTCCAAGGAATTTTTAATTGTTTCAAATTTCAATTCACTTATTTGAAGAGATTTCGAAGAATTTTAAAGATTTTAGGCTATTTTTCAATATTCCTAGGAATTTTTATAAGCTTTAAAAATTTTCAAGGGATTTCAAAAGATTTTGAAAGATTTGAAATGTGTTAGGCTATTTTAATAGATTTCAAGACATTTCCAAGATAGTAAAACATTTTCAAGGAATTTCTAAGTATGTGAATGATTTTAAGGGATTTAATTTTTTTCAATGGAGTTTTAAGGAATTTATTTACTATTTTGTAAGTTACGGAACGATTTATATTATTTTATAATATTTTAATGTATTTCAAAGAATTTATTCACAAGAATTAAAGGATCTCGTAGGATTTCAAAGATATTCAAATATTTCGAGGCATTGCCAAAGATTTAAAAGAGTTTCAAACATTTTAGGATCATTTAAAACATTTTAGGGTATTCTTGAAAATTCCCAGGAATTTTTAAGAGTTTCAAAAAATTTTAAAAGATTTTAAAGGATTTGAAATAGCTCAGGGCATTTGAAAATATTACAAGGCATTTTCAAGAGATTATAAAAGTTTAAAGGGATTTCCAGGGTTTTTAATGATTTTAAGCTATTTGAACAAAAGTCCATGCGGTTGTAAAAAATGTATGAGAATTTCGGAAGATATGGAACGATTTTACAGAACTTATGAGGTTTTAAGATATTGTAAAAGATTTGAAGGGATTTTATAATTTTTCCGAGAATTTCAATGATTGTAATGGATTTCAGAAGCTCTTAAGGTATTGTAATGCATTTCCCCTGAAATCCTATAGGATTTCAGGAAATATAATAAAATTGCATAGAATTTAACAAGATTTTATAATATTTTAATGGATTTCAAAGAATTTATTCATTTAAATTCTCTCGAATTTTTCTAAACTCATTTTTAACTTACTGAATTCAATTAATTTTCCATACTGTTGAATTGTTTTCAATTCACTTAATTTTTTGTAATTCATCATAAATTTTTATGAATTTAATCGAATTCTCCTCATTTCTCTCAAATTCTTTTAAATTCACTCCGATTTGACTTAAATCTATGGAACTTTCTGGATTAAAAACAAATTCCAATTCATTTGAATTTTTTTTACTTTAACTTGAATTGTTTTCAGGTCTTATGAATCGAATTCTTTTCTATTCTGTTAAATTTATAAGAACATTAGGCGCATAAATAATTCACATTAGTCACTTTTAGTCGTTTTTTGGGTTAGTAATTAGTTCCTCTCATACACGTATAGACACTACCGAATAATAAATTAAATTTTTATAAATTTAAATTTAAAATTGTTTTTTATTCCATTCATAAAATATTCTATATTAAAAATGTTACAAGATTATAATTTTGGTCTTTAATTATTAATGGTCAGCGCAAGTAAAAAATTAGTCACGGAAAAATCAGGGAAAAGTCGGGGCATTTTTAAAATGAAGTTATGCGGTCACCCCGGTTAAGCAGACTGAAAAAAAATACATCATGTGTTATAAAGTTATCTAAATTAATATTTTATTTTTTCTAAAGAAAAGAGTACCTCGCACATTGGTGCAATTATTTAATTTTTTCGGCCTTATATTTTTGGGCCTTATGCTCTATACTGAGAAAAATGAATAGTTGGGGCTACTACCTTTTTATTAGTAAAGCATTCATTGGTTCTTACAACTGTTCAGTTAGTAACACCAACTAATCAAGTAGTCGGTTTAGGAAGCCGTTTGTAGTACTCGTGACTAGTTTACATTAGTAACGTTTTACTAGTCAGAGTTACTAATAAATTAGTCATCTGTACTACTAATTGATTTTTCTGACAAATTAAAGTAGGTGGCTTAACTGTTTTATTTGCTACCGTGGTTGGTACGACTGAGAATGCGACAAAGGTACCAACATACCTGAGGTAAAACGAGGGAGAACGTTTAGACATGGCCGTCATAACTCGTTGCTCACTTGATGTCTCGTTCATCATTTATTGATGGAAGTGTCAGAAGTGTTGCAAAGTTTAGGCTTCGGGGATTGTATCGAAGCATTTGAATGTATGTATAAGAAATTCAACAATCAAACGAGTTTCAAGTTTTACTGGAAATCCTAACCTACAAAGTGCATCTGCAATTAGAAAGATCCCAGTGGGCATAGGGACATATTTTTTTAGAACGTCTTATCAGCTGAAATGACATCAGCGTCCCTAAGATATCACAAAAAAAAAGATGCCCGCGTGCCCACTGTGATCTTTTTAATTCAGATTTCGATAGTATAGTGACAGATATTTTAATTAGTCCCTGTGAAAAAAAGAAAATAGTTATACCTACAAATTTTTTAGTAGAAATGACAAACTATATTAGTAAGTTCAACTACCTACAGACAGTCGTGTTGACAAACTGAAATAGTTAGTCTACCTAATAAAATAGTAACGGCAACTACTCGTTCCCCAACTAACAAAAATAGTTCTCACTACTAACTAAATAGCAGTACCATTATTTACTAACTAAAATAGTTGTCCCAACAATTTTATTAGTTGTCCCAACTAATCTTTTTTTTCAGTAGCCTGTAGGTGCATTCCATATACTTTCAGTACTTTGACTCATTTTTATTTTCTTGTTCGATTGAAACAAATTTCATTTTTTTCGTGGGTACTTCACTGTGTCTGAGAAATGAAACTCTACATTTCTTACAAGTCGTAAAATTTGCAAAAGAGCTCTCTTAAGTCTCTTAAGTCAAAAGCTTCTCGCAATTAACATAAAATCTGGAAAACGTCAATGTTAAAGTCCCATTGAAATAATTGACGCGAATTGACATATATTTACATTCGCAGCTCTCTTTTATGTAAACAGCAGACTTCTTCGACATTCCTCGTGGCGCTTTAACTGCTTTAATCAACGCCAGTTAATTAGAGGGACTGCGCTTATCACCGATGGAATCGATTCGACATGGTCGATTTCGTCCAATCATTCGTTACACGGAAAAGGTTATTGGAATATCAAGATTCGAAAGTGAAAAAAAGTGTAATGATTATTTTATCAATAACACAAACAGGTGTAATTAAAAAAAGGACGCATGTGAAGAGTTGATCACTCTTGAAATATGGTGTATAAGTAATCTTTCTAAAATCTTTGAAATCTTTAAAAATCTTTCTGAATTTTTATTAGATAAACGTTTATTTTTTAGCCTGCTGGCCTTAAAAAATTGACTTGCTTACACTTCCATTTTTTTTTTTACAGAATTTTCTTACAACTAAGCCTTAAAACTAACATCCTTCCACACCTTATATCTAACGCCGCTCGCTCTTATCGCATTGCCTTCCTCGCTTCGCCTCGCCTCGCTCGCATGTCCCTACTTTCTTGCTTGCCTCGCATTACCATACTCTGCCTCCGCGACTAATACCTAATACTTATCTACTATTTACAATATTTACAATTACTTATATTTACTTCCTCCTCTATTTACAATCTTTCCTTCTCCATTCCTCTTCCTCCTTCCTTCTCTTCTTCTCCATCTTATCCAATACTCCCTTCACCCATGCTACTGCCCTTTTGTCCCCCCTTTCATGCATCAATACCTCCATGCTTATCCCACTCCTTTCCACCTCCACGCACTCCTCCAACCAGTGCTCCACTCTTGCCTCCCCCTTCCCACATAGTTCACACATCCTCTTTTCCCTATCGAGCCAAAACCTATTGAAACCCTCCATGCACCCACATCTCATCCTCGCTATAAGCTCCTGACTTCCTTTCTCTCCTTTCTCACACAAATATTGCGCTCTCGCCCTTGGCATAATCCACACGTAGTTCCCATTAAACCTTGTCTCTCTTATTCTTTCTTCCCCTGCTGTCTTCTCTCTCTCCATGCTGTTTTTCTTAACCAACTCATATACCTTCCTTCCTTCCTCATGCATCCTTCTCAATTCATCAATATGCAGTCCATTCGTTCTAAAATACCTTTCTCTTTCAACCTCCATCTTCCCACCCCCTCTCCTGTTCTCCTTCTCCCACCAACACTCCCTAACCAGCTTACTTCCCCCCTCTTCCAAAAATTTCTCCTCATATTTACACGCTCGACTCCCCGCTAGAATCCCTACACTCGTTCTCCCCGTCTCCCTCCTGACAATATAATTAGGCGTGTTCCTTGCCAACCCCAGTGTCCACTTTACATACCTCTCCTGTATCCTATTTACCTCTTCGCTTTCCTTCCACCCCCACACCTCTACTCCATACAATAGTACACTCATCACTAGTGAGTCAAACAATTTCATTCTCCTCCCAAAATCATCCGCGAATAACTTCTTTCCCAACCCCCACACCTGCCTCATCACCACATTTGCCCTCCTCACTCTCTCTTTTATGTGACCACCCACTCCGCCATTCCTCCGAAACAAGAAGCCCAGGTACACAAACTCTTTCACCGCCTGCACCGCCTTTCCCTTCCACTTCCACTCCCCTTCCTTATCCCTTCCACCTCCTTTTCTGAAAACCATAACCTTGGACTTTTCCGCATTCAGTTCTAACCTATTCTTATCCAGGTATTTTCTCAACCTCTTCATCATTTCCTTTAAGGCCTCCTCGCTTTTTGCCAACAACACTATGTCATCTGCATACGCTAGCGACCAAATTCTAACCCCTCCTATCCTGACTCCTCCTACCACTCCGGCCTCCAGCTTACTTTCCATATCCGCAATTAAAATCGCAAAAAGCGTCGGGCTAAGCGGACACCCTTGTCTTAACCCCTTATCCATCCAGAATCCCTCCGAAATCCCCTGTCCTCCTCTTACCTTATCTTTGGTTTCTTCATATATCTCCCTTACCCTCTCGATCAGGCCTCTCTCCACTCCCCTCTCCTGCATCGCCTCCCACAACCTCCCCCTATCCACCGACGGAAACGCGCCTTTTAGATCCACAAAAAACGCGTACACTCTCGATCCCTTCTTCGCTAATTCTCTATCCACAACGTGCTGTAGAACGTAGATATTGTCGATAGTACTCCTACCTGCCCTAAAGCCCGCCTGCGTCTCTGGCAATATTCCTTTCCCCTCGACATCCTTCCGCAGCCTCTCCGCTACTACCATCGCGTATACTTTATACGCCGTATTCATTAGCGTAATCCCCCTATAATTTTCCTGCCTATCCCTCTCTCCTTTCTTATACAGAGGCACTATTAATCCTTCTCTCCACCCTCGTGGGAATCCCTCCCCCCTCCATACTTTCTTCACTACCTCCTTCAGCCTCTCCCTAACCTCTTGTGTACTAAACAGCCATGCTTCGTTCTCTAGCCCATCCAGCCCTGCTGATTTTGACCTTTTTAACTTCCTTATCTGTTTCTCTATCTCCTCGTCATTCAACTCCTCCATCTCTGCCTCCCCCGTTCTTCTACTACCATCATCTCTCTTCCTTGAATCTGAGCCCTGAAATGATTCTTTAAAAAACTCCCTCCACTCCTCACTCCCTATCTTGTCGCTTATCCCTACTCTACGCTTCCTAAACCTATTTATTATCTTCCAGACGTCCCCTTCTGTCTTAACATTTCCTAACTCCTCCTCCAGCTCTTTCTCCTTTTCCTGTTCTTTCTTCTTACACATCAATCTAAACCCCTTCCTCATTTCTACGTACTCCTCCCTTTTCGCAGTACCCTCTTTCCACTTCTTGTACTTCCTCTTCACCTTCCTTTTCATCTTTTTACATTCCCTATCCCACCACGGCTTCACCATTCCTTTCTTCTTCTTTTTGAATACCTTCTTTTGCACGCACCCTTTCACTTTCTCTTTTAAATCCTCCCATATCTCTTCCACCGTCTCCCCTTCGAAGCGTACGTTCCCTAACTGCTCCTTATATTTCTCTATCGCCTCCCTCGTCCAGCTAACCCTCTCCCCCGTCGACACTTCTTCCCCACCTTGCCTTCCACCGTTCTCACCCCTTATCCACAACCCTAATGGCTGATGGTCTGATTCTACCCTCCCTTCTACTGCGAATCTCTCCATCTCCTCCCACCCTTGCATATTCATAACTACATAATCTATTACCGATACCCCCACCTTACCTACGTATGTGTATTCTCCCTCTTCGTCCCCAGTTGCCATACCATTTGCCACCGCCCAGCCTCTATCCTCCATCCAGTCCCTTAGAATCTCCCCCTCCTTATTTATTAACCTATCCTTTGAGTTCCTTTCGAAGCTCTCCCCTTCCCTGTAAAGGCCCCCTTCCCTCCCCATCCTCGCGTTAAAGTCCCCACCCAGTACAACCATACCCTCTTCTCTTTCACCTAACAGGTCTTCCACCCTTTCTTTAATTCTTTCCATCCCATCCTTATTGTACACTGTCACAAACTTACACATTCCCCCTCCTATCTTTACTTTCCTCATTTGCACTCCCTCCCCCTCTACCTCTCCGTGAGCTTCTTCCTCTAATCCATCTCTAATCCCCGTTATAATTCCCCCACTAGCCCTTCCTTTCTTCTTCACTCTGACCGCCTCCTGGAGTCTCCACCTATACCCCCTTGGCAGCTTTGGCTCTATTCTATCCCATTCCTTTCTTTCCACCCACGTCTCTACCAGTCCTACCACATCAAATTCCTGGATATACCTCCAGAACTCCTCATCCTTCTTCTTTACCCCTGCTACGTTCCAGTAAAGCACCTTCACAACTCCTCTACCCTGCATTACCCCCGCCCCCCTACTTCCTACGAAACAAATTCCCCTGCACTTCCTTCAACACCTCTTTCTCCTCGTCCCACACCCACATTTTCTCGTCTATTTTTATTTTCCGATATCCTACCTTCGCCGATCTCCCTTCACTCCTCTCCCTCCTAGCCCTGTCGTACAGCATTCTCTGTACATCCCTTTCCTTTCTCGTCAAATCGTGATCGATGAACACTTCCTTATCCTTTATCCTATTTTTATTTCTCATTACCCCCAATTTTTCTTCCCAGCTCTCCAACTCCACAACCGCCACTTCTTTCTCCTTCCTCCCCTCCAACTTAACTTTCCCTACCCTGCCTTTATTCCACCCTATGCTCTGTAGCAGCGCTTCCACACCCTCCCTTTCTTCCCCGCTCTTCATCTTCAACCCTCTTATCACAATATTATTTCTCCTGTCTGCCTTCTCCTTTCTCTCCATTCTCAACTCCATTGCCCTTATCCTTTCCCTATCCGCCCTCTCCTCCTTTTCATTCCTACGCTCTCCCACTTTCTCTTCTATCATATTCCCTACCCTCTCCCAAATACCTTTAATCTCGCCCCCGCTACCCCCGACTCCTATTTCCATTTCCGTCCTGCCCTCCACCTTCTCAAGCCTTTTTTCCGTCCTTTCTTTCCACGCCCTAATCTCCTCTTCCATCTGTTTTATTTTAACTTCTTTTTCTTTTCTTTCCCTCTCTAACCCATCTACTCTCTCTCTCAGCTCTTTCACCTCCTTTTCCCATTTCTCATCTCTGATTCGCAGGTCTTCCCTCATACCTTCCATCTGCTCCTTGGTCCCCCTTACTTCCTCCCTCAGCCCCCTGATCTCGCCTATCAACATCCCGAGAGCCTCCTTTTCCAACATCCCCTCCATTTTTTTGGGGGGTGACCTCGGGGTTATCCCGCTTTTTTTAAACGGGCTCTCGACCTCGCTTTTCTCCGGACTCTCTTGGCTGTCTCTCTTCCTTTTCAAGAGATCCTCCCCGTCACTTGCGCTTGACGCTCTCTCCCTTACCTTCTCGCTTCCTTCGTTGCCACCGTCCCGATTTCTCCCTCTCCCCGACGCACCGCTCGACACCGGGCGACGCGTTGTTGGCCGTCGTGGCTTGTGGAAAATTCCCTCCCCGTCGGTTTCACTACCAGCACTGCCAGTACTCTCGCTGCCCACCTCCCGCTCTACCGCCGGTAAATGGGATCTATCCATGCAGTACCTGCCGCAACCGACAGATGTCTCTGCAAAATTTTGGCGTCTTTCGCCGCCAAATTTTCCTTTTTTTTTCCCCCTTTTTTTTTTTTTCAATTCCTCAGTCCCTGCAGACACCCCTTTCTCTCCCTTAGCATCCCCTAACTTTTCGAGAACCACCCTTGAACCCTCGAAAGCCCAGGACTCCTGACCACGAACTCCCCCGCTTACTTGCCAACCTAACCTCACTTTCCCTATCCAGCTAGATACCACCTCCCACACACGCTGAAACTCACTTTTTATCTCCACAATTCACCCCACACAACCCTACTCACCTCCTCGGCTTCCACCCTCACACTCCACTCACACCTTCCACACAAATTCCGTAAAATTCTCTCTCCACCTGTCACTTAACACGTTCTCACTTCCGCCACCAACATGCAAGTCTTCTGAATTTTTATTATTTTAAGATATTTCCAAAATGGTGAATCTATTTGTGTGCCTGACATTCGAAGTTTTCATTTAAAAATGTATTTTTATAGCTTCAGTCATAAGTATTGACAAATATATAAAAAGAATACGTTTTATATTTTTGGTTAGTGTTGTACAATGTTTAATTAATATTATTTTCTAATATAGGATCGAATGTAGGTTTCTTCTTTTTATAAATAAAAATAGAAAAGGTCTAAGTAACTTTAATCTTTTAAAATTTCTGTAAAATCATTGAAATCTTAAAATCTGACGTACACTAAAAAGTCAAGTGCTCAATTAACCCTTCAGAGGCATATTTTTTTTATTCGATTGGTGTTTTATTTTGCTCTGAATATATGCTTTTCTAAATAATAGGATACTTTTATAATTTTGTTGATTTATTTATAAATGTTCACATCACATGTGGGAAATTGAAAGTATACTTTTGTACATTAAGATCTCTCTGTCACGGTTTTCGTGGACGCGTGATCGTGCATGCCTGGTTCTAATTAGTGGCCGCGGCTGCTAAATGTAAGGCTTAATAAACGCCATGCCTGGTCCACCTGGTACATCTAATTTCGCAAGTCGGCATTGGACACCAGGAATTCCTCTAATCCGCGTTTCTAGAGGATTTCGCCCCCTTGGAAGCTTCCACGAAGCTTCCATTGAATTCCCGCGTTGTCCGCATGACTCCAAGCATCCGTATTGCATCCTCATTTAATCTCGTCTCATGTCCGTACCGTAACATACAGAAATATTGCAATTATAAGGAGAAGAAATGTTTAATTATAGTTTTTAACACGTTATCAGCTTTAGATTAGAACTAAAAAGCTATCCAATTTCTTATTTTAACACCGATCGTGGCGTTGAAATAGTCATATTGCAGAGGCATTGGACTTACGACACTATATTCACACTTTTTGACCCTTTTTTAACGATGCAACTATTTTGCTACTATTTTGAAAAATAGGATACTAATGCTACTATTTTCTACAATTGCTAGCTAAAATGCTTCTGTTTTTGCACTTTGCCGTTTGAAACTTTTTCGCTACATTGGCTAAAATAACATATCCGCCATCTCGAGAATCGGAAATTTCAAAAGAGTTCATTATTTTAAAGATTTTAAAGGATTTTAGGGAATTTCAAAAGAATTTCTATAGAGATTTTAAGAAATTTCTACGAATTTCATAGGGTTTTATGGGGTCTCAGAGGATTTCATGATTTAAACATTTTTTAATGAATTTTAAAAGATATTTAAAATTGCAAGATATTGTACCTGATTTCAAAAGATTTCACAAGATTTAAGGGATTTTAAATATTTGATAGTATTTTAAAGAATATAGTATATTTTAAAAGATTCCAGGATTTTAAGGAATTTTTACGGCATTTACAAAGTTTTAAGGGATTTCAAGAAATTTTAAAATATTTGACGGATTCATAGAGGTATTTAAGATATCAATGATATTGAAAAAATTATCGAGAATTTGAATTATGGAACATAAAAGTAAAATGAGAGCGTGGAAACTGATCAGTGCACTCTCCATCTACATTCTACAGTACGACGACCCTTACCTGAATATAACCAAGCCAAGTGCTGCTTAACTTCGATGATCGATCGAAAAGCTTTAAACAATTGGCCAATTATTAATTTTTAGGATATAAAACTCTTTTATTATTCAATTTAGCACACTTTCATTTAAAAAATGTGCAGTCTTAGTGTTTTTATTTCAAATTATGCCAATTGAACAGCTTCAAATTTAACATTTTTAAATTTTGAACGTTTTAATTGCAAAATTTTCAAATTTCGTGCTTATCCAATTTTTAATCCCTCTATTTAGAATAATTCGGTTTGGTACTATTTGAATCTAAACTTATTGGGCTTCCACTTCAGTGACTTTCCTGTCTTTCTTGTATTGCCCTGCGTTACCCCTTTTTTAAATTCCCATTTTTCTCCTAGTCTCGAAAAACTTCCCCTTTTTGCCCCTTTCTCTTCAAATATAATACATTTCAGAGTACAATATAATATATTAATTATATGTACTGAGAACTACAACAACCATTGTTCGTTTTACATTCACAAAATTATTCTATTCAAAATTAGAGCATATGCTACCGCATTTAGACGAAGTTTAATTTTTTTTACATACAGATTTATTTATTACAATTGATTTAACATATTAAAATTTAAGTTTTAGATGTGAATCACTCATTAATTTATTAATAATAATGAAAATAGTAAAATGCATCTGTATATCATTGAAGCTCCTAAATGAATAATTTATAAATAAATCATGTAAAATACATCATAACACGAATATCGCTATATAAGTGCAACAAGCTTCAAGTGCTGAAAACTATAGTCCTTTAAAAATGTCTAGTCGTCCCGAAATTCGGGGTGAGTAATACAATATTTTTCATATGGTTGGCTAGTAGTCTCGAAAATGTAGGATCACTAGTCCATCCCCGAAACAGTTTAAAATTTATAGACAATTTCTTTAGAAGACTGACATAATAAGTTTGTTGAAATTTTCAATATCATCGAAGAATCTATTCAATTCACTTTTGAAATTCAGAATAACAATATTTTAAATTTTTTAGATTTATCTATCATTGAAACGGAAAATGATTGTTTAATTACTAACTGATTCAAAAACTTAGTCAGCAGGTGTATTAAATTGAATCATGTTAATTTTCGGAGTGAAAATTTAAATTTTATTTAGAAAACTTTACAATTAAATGATTATCCTCTACCACTTACCAACAGTGTTGTAAAAGAAAGAGTTCATGAAATTCATAACTGTTCCAACAGCACTAGGAAAAGAAAGTGGTTGGATAATCACAATGCAAATGATAAAGCTTTAACTCTACCTTACATTCAACGATTATCTGAAAGAATTAGAGGTTCTCTTCAAAATTTTAACATTCATTTTTATTTTAAAAACAGCCATAAATTAGAAAATTGTTTCATCAATAAAAGAGACAAGGATGCAAAAGAAAATTTATCTAATGTAGTTTACATGATTAAATGTAAAGTTTGTGACAAAGTTTATATCGGAGAAACCTGCAGGAGATTAAAGACACGAATAGCGGAGCACAAAAAGAGATTGTAAAATTGGTAACAATAGAACTGGTCTTTCTCAACACGCTTGAACGTGTAACCATTTTCTCGATTTCGATTATAACAATATCAACATTTTAGCGAGAGAGAATATCTCTTTCAAACGTAAATTTCTCGAGTCAATTTTTATTAAAAAATATTTTGGAATTTGTGTTAATTTGCAATCTGAAATATGGCATATTGATAATAGTTACCAGTGCATTGTAAGTTAATACGTTCCTTTTTCTTTTTTTAAATTTAAAACTTCTTAGCGCGCTCAATAGATGTACTACGGTTGTTGTGTTCAATCTTACCTAAGCGGTGTTGCTTCTGTTTAATATCTACATATGCCATGTCCTAATCTTAGTTTCTGTTTTTATTATGTTCATCGTTAACAAATTCACAGTTTAAAAATTTTCGTTCGTTTTTACTGTCTACGATTTTTTTTAAATGTAGAACAAAAAGCATTTTAACCTCGGCTTCTGTTACGCATGAGGTTATAAACAAAAATTTTTTAACTTTTGACTTTATTTTGACTTTTTATCAACAATGACAGTTTATAAGGCTGCAATTTTATTTCATCAAAAAATATAGCATTCGACATCAACAGGTATTTAAGTATTTAGTTATATTTTAGTTATTATATACTTACGTTTAAATTTTGAAAGTCTCACTTCATTACACATAATTTGCTTTTTAACATACAACAAAAACTATTATGTATTGTGCAGCCTTGAGAAAGACACAAAGGCGTGCCGAAACGTCGGCATTATGTATCGAGTCTTCTATTCATTTATAAAATAAAAGTTAAATTTGCACCTGAACGGATGACCAAAAAAATCCTTCCTTTTCTTCTAAAGAAATTGCCTATACCCATATCACGTTCGAAGAAAGTCTGATCCTGAGAGTAAATTTTGGAGTTCTTTATAAGTTCTCAAGATTTTTGTGTTTTGATCATCATATATACAGTTTAAAACATGTAGAAAATGAAAAAACCGGAGACACAACTTGTTATCTAATATAAAATCGGAACAGTTACAAGATATAATTATAGTAATGTTAAAAAGAAGTATTAGAAGTTGAGCACTTTTTAATCGAAATGTATTAAATTCAATAATTAAAAAATGGAATATTCCAAGATCATCAACTGTGTTGAAGAGTCTCAAATTGTATTTGTAAATCTTACCAGTACAAATTTGACAAATGTTTATTCGACGTATTTCGAACTAAAATATTTAAGATTTAACTAAAGCTTTGAATCTAAAATATTTTTTCTTCATACCTCGGTCGAAAGTACGTACTTTCGTCCCTAATATCAGAGACGAAAGTTCAACATTTACTCCCTGTGGGAAGTACACGCGCGCCCTCTATAACGGCGGGAGGAAAGAATTTCTCATGAGTATTATACTAATTGTTAACCTCTGTCATTGCTGTTGTTACCTCTAACCTTAGAAGTAGCTGTTTTGTCGTCAATTAATTGAATATTAATTCAAAAACCCAGCAAAAATGAATAATACGTTGTCATCTGATGATTCCTTAGACGAGGAAGATGTTGTGAGAAATTTCGATGCAGAAGCACAATTGATAGTAAATACAGATACGTTGCCAAAGAAGTCTGTTGGATCTCTATTGGATGCCTGCCCCCCACGACCAGCAGCACTCGCTTCGCTCGTGCCGCAAATGTCGGGGGCAGGCATCAATAACATGCTTATCAACATTTAAAGTCAAAAAAAGTAAAATTAATAACGTACTTTCGACCGGCTATGAAGAAAAATCGTATACACTACGCGGGCCGAAAGTTGAAATCTCGGTCCTGCGCGTCATGATGCCCTCGGCTTCGCCTCGGGCAGCATGACGCGCAGGGCCGAAAATTCAACTTTCGGCCCGTGTAGTGTAATATACTATTTTGGACGATATGACAAATCTTGGAAATAAATATTTAATTACACTTATAAGTATCATGTTTTCATTATTAATGATAGTATTTTTAAAAGTGAAAGTATTCTTCATTATAATAACGATTTTAAACATGTAAAAATGGTTTATTTAAACAATTTTATTTTTGTTGGACTTTTTTATATCGCTGTGAATGGATTTCCAACGACCTAATTATATTTAATTTTTAAAAATAAATTATTTAATGGCAGAAATAATAAACAAATCATTTTAAATTATTTAAAGATATAAAGCTTCTTATTACAAGATTTTTTCTTCTTTTCTACATATAAAAATAAATGTTTAATGTTTCCCCTATTTTTCTCTCTTTTTTGTAGCCACTTTTGCGCTGTGATCCCTATTATTTATTTGATTCAGTGACCTTTTTTTCACTGATTCAGATTCATCGAACAGATTATAAAGTAATTTGTTCATAATTTTCTTTAAAAAAAAGTATTTTATTTTCCCGATTTTTCTAATTTGTTTAAAAGCAGTTTTAGGTTCTCATTTTTCATGATCGTGACTCCGGAATGATCTCCTTTAGAAATGCCTGCATGTTTTGAGTCTGGACCGTGTGTCTACCGCAGCGCAGTGCCGAACATATATTTAGATAGGGATAACCCCTAGGATTTTACGTGCACGCATACTTACTAGGTACTTACGACTTTACTCGGATGTAAAATACACGCGATCGCCTATATTGGATAGTGGCTCTGCTCTCTCGATAAATCCAGTTCCGCTCCGATGCGAAAGAAAAACGTAAAGGCACGAGACAAACTAAAAATAATCCCATCTCCCCTCCTCAGTGCAAGTTACAACGAGGGTTTCAGAAGAAAAACAGCCGAGAGGAGACTTTAACCTTATTGCGTCACCAAGCAAACGTTCTTCTTTTTTGGAAAAAAATCTTAAAAATATTTGGGCATGCTCTCTGTCAAAACTCATCTCGGCTCTTCCTTTTAATACCTTCTTTATGCCTTAAGCTTCTTTACGCCTTTCAGTTCCACTCATCTTTCGTTTTTTTTCATAATTCTGATATTTAAAATATAAAAGTTGTAACGTGGTACATGATACACGTTACGTAGCTTCCCCCTTTATACCCCAAAGACTGATAACAGAATTATTTAAAGTTTTAAATAATTGTGCCTAAAATTTAAACCGCTTAATTTCAAAAGGTTCATTATATGGGTCCTTCTCCGTCAAAGTGTAAATTCTATACGTGTAAGCGGCCTCGTTGCCAAAAATCTAGTAACCTCAATAATTGACCAATAGGAATGCTTCCTGTATTGATACTTTATAAAAGCATTACTAGTAATGCATTCCTATTGGTCAATTATTGATGTTACTCGATTTTTGAAAACCAGGGGCTTACACGTATAAAATTTACACTGTGACGTAGAATGACCCATATAAAGATAGTAAGGAGTCTTTAATCATTCACGGAAACGACACTCTGGCGTTGCAGTTTCTTTTTAGAAAAATTGCGGAATGTGAGTAAGTAAGGTTGCCTTACGACTGAAAGATAGCATAGAAGCATTAAATACAAGTACACGTGTTTTCACCACCAATAAGAAGATGAGAAAAAGGAAAGAATACGAAGCCGTCTTTGAAAGGAAGAAAAAGGGAGGATGCAGTGCTTTGAAGTGTACTTTGCAATGCGAGAATCTCAAGTAACCTTAACCTTGAAGCAGGCAACGTAAAATAACTTTTCATGCAAATTATTACCCTCACTTTACAACAGCATTTTAATCATTTTTATACAAAGGAAAACCTAGAAAACAAAAATATAGAGCGTATCTATTCAAACATACCATCTCCCATTTTCCGTTTATAAGTAACGCAGAAACGATTAACAAGATATCAAAAGTTACGGAATCAATAATTCCGAAATTCTAAATATAATATCATTGTAACAGTCTCACTTTACCTCAAAATCGTGATGAGCGTTATGGTTTTTATGTCTTTTGTTTTCTCATATTATCACTATTCATATAATTTATTATAAAGTTGGATTTGTCATAAAGAATATAAATAACTAAATAAAGTATAAGAAGGTAAGAAATCTATAATTACGAGTTTAGATAGTGCGCATGCGCTTAGCAATAATTACTAATTGAATCAGTGTTTTGTTCTATTTTATTACTCACATGTACATCATCCTTTTTGGAAATTTACATATGGAGAATCCGACCTTACTAAGTGTACCTAAATTCCCCCTTCCACAGGAGATCGATAGACATTGACCCTTTAACTTAACCACAAGTTCCCCGAAATACCCCAACTCTCAATAAGCCTCCTGGTAATGCCTGGCGTGTACTCAGTCCTGTAGAGTTCCTAAATCCCACACCGTCGGCAGCCAGATTTTAATTAAAAGCACTCGCATTCGCCTGAAAATTATGTCAGAGAAGTGGAAAACTTCAGAAAACTAAAACTTCTAAGTACAGCCGTTTATTGGCAGACAAGTGTGAATGTAGACATTTGATAGCATCGAGTGCCCAGATCCATCCTCGGCGTCAAACCTCCCGCTCGAAAAAAACGCAGTGAAAAACACTACTTAGCGAGAATCCCGAATGGTCACCCATCCGGGCGATTACCCGCGTCCGTTCGTGCTTAACATTCGAGATATCTACGAGTCGAGAAACACCATGCAGCTACTGCCGTCGGTTTAATTGAGTCAGCACATTTTTACAATTGTCAGTAACTGAATTCTAGCTACAGCAATTCAAATTTAGAGAGTTAACTTCTTGTGAAATATATGAAATTTTTTACAATACTTTCTTAAATCCTGCTAAAAGGCTAGAGAACTACAATACGATTGTGGATTTTGTAATTTTTCTCCAAAGTAAGCATACACGTGTAAAGTTCCTGTTCTTTAATCTCACAAAGCTTAGAGTAACAAGCGTTGCAAAAACGAGAAACGTGACTGCGAAACATGAAGGGACCTCGAAAACTCTGCCCGAGGCGATCGGGTGGAGCACGTAAGATTATTAGCTGATACATCCTCACATCTTCCACTCGTACATGACGCTTTTAAATCACTTTTGGGCGAAGAAAAAGTATAACGAATGCGATCAAGAGTTCAACCATAAAAAACCGCAAACCAGTGCGTTTGATCTTCTAATGTGAGTCCTCAGCTGGAGACGATCCTTTTGACGCAAACTATATAAAAGAGATTAATTTGTATGGGCCACTAAAATCATCTAAACTAAAATTTGTTTTCAAAAGTGTTCTGCCGAAAATCATTCGTTTTCATCTGGGAGCTTTCAAATATTAGGTAATCCGAAATGTTCTCTTGAACTGCACCAGTGAACTTGTCACTAGGTGAATCAGTATGTTGAATTATCACTGGTAAACCAGTGATTTTCCGAATTTGACTGGGTAAACCAGTAAGTGACTCAACTAAAACAGCGTTACTGAATATACCAGTGGCACCAAATGTGATAGATTCAACCAGTGATATAGCGCTCTACGTACGCACGTGTCGCCGGTCGGGTCTTTGCATTTCTCGAGTGAAAACGAACTTTATTGTGTACTAGAGTTTGTGTTAGAAATATTTGGGGTCTGGCTTCAATAAGCAGGGAATATAATATCTTTCACTTGATGTGGTGAGGTGCCACCGGCGACTTGGGTTTGACTTTGAGCGACGCGACACGTTGACGTAATGACGGGCCTTCCCACAGTTAGGCGCATTATATTATATGCTATTGTCAGTGGCACACATCTGGCTGTTTCAATCAGTGAGATTTCACTGGAAATCAGTGAGATTTCACCGGTTGATTTTAAGAGAGTGGGATTACACGAATTTTTCGACTATACAAAAAATTAGTCTTAAAAAATATTGACTTTTTTCTCATAAGATCCTTACTGAGTTGATTCGGTGACAGAGTACAATTTCAAAAAGAAAGCCTTTAGGTATTATATGCATGAAAAAACATGCAGTATTATTAACCAAATTTTTTTTAAATGACCATGAATGATAGCTTATTTTCGTGCAAAAACTGATGTTCTGCAACTTGACCTCATTCAACTTTTAAAAATGAATTTTTTAATGTCTCAAATAATTGAAAACCCATTTTTCAAACGAAAATTCTTATAAACAATAAATATATTTGATAATAATTGGTTTATTATTAAAAATAGAATGATGTCAAGTTGTAGATCATATTTTTCTTGAAACCGTATCATTGTTAAAAATTTGGTAAGAAGCGATAAGAAAAAAATTTCGTGAAAAATAAAAAATTTGTAGATAAAGAATTGTTTTAAGATTTTAATTTTTTTTTTTCAGGAAAAAAAATGATTCTCCATTATACGAGACCATCAGCCAGAATATTAGAACATTTGAAATATAATTAGACATTTTTTCCTGAGAACTATTTTTTCGTGCCTATAGTATCTTAATTATTAAAATATTAAAAATTGAAAACATTAATGAATGGAACTATTCCAGATTAACAGTAAAATATTGCTCATTGTCAATGACATTTATACTAAAGTTTATTAATGAGTTCTGAGTTTTACTAATTATCTTCAGTGATAATTTCACGGTCAGTCAGTGAGATTAAACTGTTAATCAATAAAAATCCTTACTAATTTGATTAAGTGATTCATTTCTCAATGGTCACAATTTGGGGAGTACAATTTCAATAGGAATGCCTTTAATACTTGAAAGATTTGAATTTTAAATAAAATTGAATAGTTTCTGCCTCAACCTTAAAATTTAGACAATTTCAAATAAAAAATGCTTATTAAAATTGAACAATTTTGAAGTAATAAAACTTTCAATTTTAAATAGAAAACTTACAAGTGACAGTTTTCGAATTTATAAGCATTTCAGTTTACAAAAAATTATAACTAAAAAAATATTCCAACTTTACCTTTAAATTAATCAAATTTCAAAATTCCAGCAACTGATGTTGAAAACAATAATATTGGATAACTATTACTAGTTTAGTTTTCAATGTACTGCAATCATTCACGTCGTTTGGAGGCCTGAGTAATTTTTACTAAATAATATTATGATATCTGGAAATTTAATTGTAATTAAATTTTGGCAAGATAAAATTTGTATTCACATAAACTTAATGCTTTTTGTTGAACACTTTCGTATTTTTTCAGTCAGTTAATAAATTTGTTGCATTTTTAAATTCTTTCATGCATGTTGGAGTCTTTCAAAAGAATTTTTTTCAGTAAGTGAGGTTTTATTCTTGGGTAAAAAATTATTCGCATTTCGTGCCTTGCGTCATTATATCGGTTTGGTTACGTGTAACGATGACATTCAAACTGAAAAACAAAAAAAGTGGACAGGCACCGCTAAGGAAGAATTGAAACGTGGCGGATGGTTTTTTACTTTTGTCTCATGGCATGGTTGATTCGTCCAATGGTGCTTTCGGAATTCGGATTACAATAGAATCAAACCGGCTTTACTGACACCGACTTCAAGAATACTTATACATACTTATATGGTACTTCTGGTTCTTGCACAATCAAGCTGTCTCTTCATACGCGTTAAAAGTACTTTTCTTTCGCATTGCACGGTCATGTAGGTGGATCGACTTGTCTAATAAGAAGAAAAGAAGAATCGATAAGACTTTCGATATACAATTCACTGGAACGGTAATGGCCTCTTCTTGTCAGCAAAGCATCTAGTCAATTAATAGAAGCATTGCTCTCATCCACTCATCTGTCGTATTCCTATATCTTACGATCGAGAGATGTTTCTATTATATGAAATATCATTGATGAAATAGTATTGATCGGATTGAAATTGATCTAAAAATTTAGAAGATACTTATGCAGGATCTAGATCTCATGTAGGAACTATGTGTTCATATTTATTTTGAGCCATAAGAAATATATTTGCTGCGATATCAGACACATATCTTGGGATTGAGTAGCTAGTAACGAGTTGGTGGAGATGATTTATTACAGATCGATGCGCTAGTCAATTTTATCTACTCTCTATTATCACTCTGACCTAAAAACTGATACCATCAAATAATCGAAAAAACTGGTTCTAGTATGAATCCCTTTGAAATCTAATTTTCAATTTCAATAATAATTTTCTTAACTGAGAATTGTTGTCAACTCTTGCATTCATCGCACACGCACGTACACGTGACATTCGCCTATGTGATTCTTCTTTTTTCGTCCTGAAGACGGGGAGGAGCCAAGACGAAGACGCTACCATAAGAGGACATCTCTGACCATCCTTGCGATCCGTTCTCCTCGCACACGTTCTCTGGCTTTTCCCTTCGTCTTCTTGGTCTACAGGGACCCTGAAATATATATGTACATACAAATGCACAAGTGGTCTTGATCCTTAAGTACAGGAGAGAATATTGCTCCCGAACTTGCACGTACTTTATGGCTTCTCTCTACCAAGACAACCTTTTGCGATACGAAAATTGCAAAATGTACCTCAGATTTTATGATCCACTCAACTTCCTGCGGTATTTAAAATATCTTCTCTACAAAGGAATGCAAGTGCACAGAAGGCGAGAGTGTGCCCTCAGATGAAAGTAAAAGTGGATTGACAACTGCAAGGAAAAAAAATCAAAAGAAATATTTGAACTTGGGTAAATGTGTGCAAAAACCAAATATGTAGATGTTCGGACAAACAAAACACACCAGTAAATGGGTAATTCTCTATTGTTAGGTAACTTTTCCTTTCTCTTAACGCTCCAGGGTAACGTCACAAATGCCAACACCCAACCCCAAGTCAAAAATGCGTTCAAAACAGGGGAAATACTGTAAATTTTCACAAAAATAGGGGAATAAATTCTTTTAAATAGAATTAATATATGGGTACAATATTAAATTCAATATGATATGCTTCAGATTTTAAGTCGAAATATATTCAACTTTAAACAAAATAGTTGAATTTTCAAACAAATAGATTAATTTTCTACCAAAAGAGATGAATTTCCAACGAAACAGTTGAGTTTTCAAGCCGAAAAGTCGAATGTCTTAGAAAACAGTTGACGTTTAAACTTGAAAAGATAAATTTTCAACCAAGAAATATGATTTCTCAACCAAATTTTTCAAAAAACAAACAAAATTAATTTTAGACCAAACACTTGCATTTGCAACCAAATAGTGTAACATTCAAGTAAAAGAGACGAATTTTGAACCAAATAGTTGAATTTCCAACCTTCAAAGACGAATTTTCAACAAAGTTGAATTTTTAACCACAAAGTTAAATTTTCAACCTTAAAAAATGAATTTTCAACCAAATTCTTGAATTTTCAACAAAAAAATATAAACAAAACAGTTGCATATACGACAAACAAATGGTCGAAACAAAAGTGTTAAATTTTTAACCAGAAAAGATTTTTCAGTCAAGATGGAAAAAAAATGTTTCTCTAGAAATCAGTTGAATTTTCAACTAAAAAGTTCATTTTCAACAAGGGAGAAGAATTTGCAATAGGGCAGTCGAATTTTCAAGCCAAATATTTGAATTTTAAACTAAAAATGAATAATGTGTAACTAAAAATGGAATAATTAAATTCGCAGTTGAAAAAGCTGATTTTCTACACACAAAAAAACAACGAATTTTCAACAAAATAGCTAAGTTTTCTACCAAAGAGATGGATCGTCGAATAATAATATGAATTAAAAAAAAACAGTCTAATCTTCAATAAAGAAAATGAATGTTGAACAAAATAGTTGAACTTTCACCCAAAAAAGATAAAATCTGAATGAAAAATTCAATTGTTGAATTTTCAACTCAAAAGGAATAAATTTTCAACCAAAAATATGTTATTTCAATTTTCAGTTAAAAAATTAATTTCCAACCAAAAAAAAAAGAATTTTCAACAACATACTTCAATCTTCAACCAATAAAACAAATTTTCAACAAAATGGTTCCATATTTAACCAAATAGTAGAATTGTTATCCAAAAGAGATTAATTCTGAACCAAAGCTGTAATAATAGTAGACTTTTCAATTACAAAGAATGAACCCGAAACCAAGAATTTACTTGTAAATTAAAATCACTAATTTCCTGTTTTCAAGCATTTCAAAACATTGTTATTTACATGTTTATTTTCCATATGAGATGTCACATTCTGAGTTAGCT
>CAKNYM010053729.1:339940-353948 GCA_932195095.1 Andricus curvator | reverse complement strand
GCCCCCCCCCCCCCCCTAGCAGTGTATCGTAGTTTTTGATCGGCCTTTAAACGCCAGAATTTTTTAGTTTGGAGAGTTCCTAACTTTCTTCCTGGAACGTGTATTGACAATTTAGATAAGTTTTGAAGAAATTAAATGAGCTTCAATATTGCATATGTATATGAAACGACTGTGAAAAATGAAAAGATTAAGTTTATCTTTAAATTATATAAAACGTAAAGTTTTCCATTTTATGCGTTAACACACGTTTCAGGTAAATAAGCACTTTTTCAGCAAATATTTCAATTTGAAGCTGATAGATCTTTAAAGGGAGTAACAGTGAACAATACTTTTAAAGAACTTTGTGATTTAATATTTTTTACAAGATCAGTTAGTGTTTTTTCATTGTTCACCAACACACGTTCCGTCAACACACATCCCGGAATATAAAGTCAAGTGGAAGATGAGAGAGGATTCCCAAATAATATTATCAAGGAGCAAAGGAAGTAGTAAAAGGAACACTTGAAGAGGAAAAGGCACGCGGTGAAAAAGATCATCGCCCTTTTATAGAGACCTACAATCCGTGGAACTCGCGAAGGCATTTCAGGAATGTTTCACTGCAATTAATGTATGCTTGTAGGGAACGAGTGCATTGGAAAGAACAGACATAATTATGCGAGTGGTGTACCACTCTTACAGTACCAAGAGCTGCTAATTATCAGAGGCCTATTGAATTTTGAATGGATGTAGAAAACAATGTTGCAATGTTCTACCTTTAGTTACAAAACGTCACTTTTACGATCGTGTAATATCCCTCTAGCCAAATTTATGTTTTCGTTACTCTTTTCCTTTGTTTCTTTATAGATTTTAATGTCAGATAAATATAAGACGAAGCGTGCTGAATAACTGTATGATTTCACAGTAACCCATGTATCGTTTTTGCTTCAGCGGTATTCAATTGATACTGAAATCTGTATCTATATAAAGAAACAAAAGAATGTTATATTCTTGGAATCTGTTACAGATCAAATTGATAACTTTAGTTTTAGTTTGTTATGGAAGAATTGATTGAATCTTGAACATCCTAAATATCTGAATGTGAAGTTCGCAAGGTTAATATGAAAAATGCGAGTAAACAGTAAACTTCATGTGGAACCCACTTCCGTTCAACCCCTTAGATTTGAAAAAATGTGTAAAATACACTAATTAAAAAACTCGACATCGACGGCTCCTAGTTCAGTCCATATACATCTCCAACTCGCGTTCTGCTCGTATACCGTGTAAATCATTATTTGTCGATTTTGAGTTTTTATGTTAGCATGAATAAATAGGTCATTTGGCGTCGTCTGGTAAATTATTATACAATTCTGTGCAATATTAAAGAAGAATATAATAAAAAAACGAAATTGGTTACTCTTTCAATTTCACAGCTAGACTACTCCAACTTAAGTCGAGACATTTAGAAGCAGGGCTGCAAACATACATGTACGAAATAATGATCGAAAACAGTGTGAAATGTGTGAAGATTCAAGTTTTCAGTATGATGCATTATATTTAAAAATTAAATTTTACAACCTTTTCAATAATTAAGGTTTCGTATATGTGTATCTTTATAACCCTGATACTAAATTTCAAAATATATGATCGACACATGGGTTGACTTTGTGAATTTGAGGTTAATGTTCGATGCATATTCGTTTCGCGTGTGAAGTGCTTATAATGTTTTTTTATAATTTAAAAATAAATTTCAATTATCTTATAATTCCGTTTTCATTTATATTGTTGTATATTGTTGAAAAAACGTATATTAGTTATATAAAACGTGTATAAATGAGCCAAATATTTAAATAAAAAGCTTTCTCATCCCTTGGAATGCTACTTCTAGACAAGTACAGTGTTCATTCTAGTGATTACTTGGAATAATAATCAAAATGATTGACCATGGGGAGAAGTCATCGCTTAATCATAACATGTTTATTAATATAAACATGTTTATTGGCAAATTTTTGTTAATAATATTAAGGTAAAAACTTAAACTATCTATAAATACCATTTTTGTTATGTTCTACTGTATTTGTGAATTTTAAAAACATTTTAATCTTTTAATCGGTTCTCCTGAAAAATTGCTAAAAGTGACTTAGAGCTGTATACGAGCAGAAAAAAACCTGGAGTGGTATACGAGCAGAACCAGAACCGAATTTGATTACAAAAGAGCAGAAAAAAGTGATACCTGTCTAGTTCATGTGTAATGGCATTTGACGACAATAGAGCACAAAAAAGTTTCATTCCTCTAGGTCATGTGGATACCACCCTATTTTAACACCCAAAATTTAAAAAATCGAGTAGAAATACACTATTAATAAAACCTGAAAATTTTTTTGTCGTTAAGGAGCTATCCATAAACTACGTTACAAATTTTGGGATATTTTTGAGCCGCCCATCCTCTCTTATTGACAAACTTAGTATTGTCTTCCCCCCCCCTCCTGGGGGTTTTCTGGGGTTTTTGTGTTCCTAAGCTTCGTTAATGAATCAAGAATAATTAAAAATATTAAAATATCAGACTTTATAGCCCAACTTTCTCTCGAAAAAAGGAAAATAGGGCAAAATATAGTCAAAATATGTTGCATTTTTAACAAAATAGTTGAATTTTTAACCAAAGAAAGAGTTTCTACCAAGAAGATTAATTTTCTACCAAAAAAGACTAATTTTTAACAAAATACATGAATATTCTGCCAAATAGTTGAATTTCAAAGCCAAAAAGAAAAATTTTTCTTCAAAAGAGTTGCATTTTACATCCGAAAATATGAACTTTAAAAAAAAGTTTATTTTCAACCAAATGATTAAATTGTCAACTCAAATGATAAATCTTCTAATAAAAAATGAATTTATTACAAAGTAGTCCAACTTTCAACGAAGCAGTTGAATTTTCTACCAAAAAATATGAATTATTAACGAAAAATGTGATAGTTGATATTTAAACCAACAAAGATTTTAGTTTAAATAGAAAACAGTTGAAGTCGACTAAACAATACGAATTTTTAACAAAATAATTGTAACGTTAATCAAAACAGATTCAATTTCAACAAAACAGTTGCTTTTTTAACAATGACAGATTAAATTTTTACTAAAATAGTTCAATTTTGAATCCAAATTAGAATTTTCAACAAAATAGTAAAATTTTCGACCAAATTGTAGAATTTTTTAACAAACAAGATAAATTCGGAAAGAAAAATATAATAGTAGACTTTTCAATTAAAAATAATTAACTTCCAAGTAAAATTGTTTGGATTTTCGTATTGGGTTCTATTAATTCAGTTCGCATTTAAAGGTAAAACCGAGAAAAAGGGGAAGCTTCTTAAAACAGGAAGAAAAAGAATTCTTCAAAAAATGCGAATAGGGGAAAGAGGGTGAAACTTGAAATATTAAAGTTATTTTTAATCTTATTGAGTTATTATTGAACGGTACCATTGCAGGGTCATCTTTCGCAATATTCGCAAACTTTGTTGAAATTTATCATTAGGAAACGCATCTAACGTTATCTAAGTTCGTAAAGTTATAGTACTTTTTGGTGTGAACGCTCCCCCCTCCCCTCAAATTGGCAACGTAGTTTATGGAACCTACAGTATTTGTTAGGGGTTGAAAGTAGATGGGTTCAACGTGAATTGGACTGTTAGAGAGATGAAACGCTTTCGGTAGTCTTTTATGGCATTATAATTATTTCTCCATATTATTAGTGCATCATTATCAGTGCACCATTATCATTTTCAGTGCGCTAGAAGATCTCTTACGCTTAAAAAAATATATTATTTTTTGACTTGTGTTTTTCGTAAACGTTGCAACTCATCTAAATACTGAGATAATTAGTTCGCCATGCGATACGGATGCATTTGTAAATGAATCTGATATTAAAATCCTAATGATAGCTCCCTGTGAGAAATACATTCGCAATGATCGAATTTCATTCCCCTTTGCAATGTTTCATCATGATGAAAAAATAAACACTCATCAGATTGATCTCGACCCGTTTTCGTGGAATGAGAAATCACAACAATCACTTCAGGGTACAAAGCGTATTTTTTAGAAAAATTCCACCCTTCTCGTGGTAATGGTGGTTTACCTACGAAAGCACTCGTTCACGTGGGCTGGTAGGAATTGTCGGATGAGTCATCATCGAGTTTCTCACCACCCCGTGCACCGTTTGTTTTGTGGTTAGCTGATGAGAGAAAGAGAACGAGAAGTGTTTCAGAGATTGAGAGAGAGAAAAATAACTAAGAGAGAAAGAGAGATGCACTCACTGGAGAACAATGGAAACAAAAGAAGCAATGTACGCGTGCTAGGAAGGTGGGCAGAGTCACGGCGGTTACGTTTCGCAGAAAGTACACCTCAGATACATACAAACGCAATTAAATTTACCTTCAGCAATGCACGTACACGAAAATACTATCATAGGCTTCCAGTGAGAACCATATATCGATGTGCATTGATGACGGGAGCCAGCCGCTCATTATCAGTCATCACACATGCCACGGGCCATGATTTGTTATTAGCCAGGACAAATTTTTCATCGTCTTCCTTCTTAGTCCACAAAACTTTTCGGTTGCGACACGGTTAGTCATTGTTAGGACGAACATGGTGTCAACTTCCGGTTCATATATTTTCATTCAACAGTTGTATCGAAATCCAAGTCACTTTTAATCGTGATTAAGATATAAGAGAGAAGATCATATCAAAATTTGTGTTTCAAGAGCTTCTTTTCTGACGAAAAATTGACCCCCGGGTAGAAATTCGTGATAGAACTTTACGAAGCTATACACAATCGTTTCCAATGCTTTCCGAGATCTGCATTCGATTTTATCCGAAAAGTTCTGATAGAAGATAAATACTGCTGCGAAGTACTTTGGGTGTATTCACTATGCTGCCGCACAAGTTAAAAAGACACTTATGTCACATTTTTGACGAAAATGAGATTTTCACATCAATCGATTTGCAAAAGAAAATTGCATCTATCTACGCAAACGAGAATTCTGACAAAAAATAGATTTTATTAAATATCAAGTTTTTTGCGACTGAAATTTGTAATTCGCTGCAGGATTAAACCGTAAGTCACTGAAAACTTTTCTTTGGCCTCTAACACCAGGTATGACAATACAATTCAGAAAGACCGCATGTTGACTCGTGGTCTTTTTAACTTGTAAAAGCGTCAATACAATAAGGTCTAATGCTATTTTACAGGTAATCGATTCGCGGCTTTCTTCTCCTGTATTTTCCTCTGAAAACCCGCTTGTCGAGTTTGTTATAGAAAATAAAAAAAATGTGAATTTTTTTTACAGAATGAGAAAAATATTAATTAATTTGTATGAATGTTGTTAAAACATTTATAAGAAATTTATTTCCATAATACTTTTTCGAGACAAAATCTTTCTCGTTGATTTTCTCCGTTCGAAGCTGAACAGACATAAGTGCCTTTTTACCTTGTACGGCAGGATGGGTGTATTTATTTATGCTCATATTATGAGCACTTTACTTCCGCACAGGTTTCCAATCATTTTGCTTGCTCATAGAGGGAGGTTTTTCTCAAACAAAAGAAAAAATAGAAACTTTCAATATTTTCAAGCTTATGTTTCTGTCTTACCGAAAATCTTATTTTCAAAACATCACAGAGATCATGAAAAGGTCAATCAATGTTTTCTGTTATAATTAACAACTTTTTGATTTACGGTAATGTTGTATTCCAATTTAAAAAAAAAATTTTCCTTATTTAAACAATGCAACTTTTTTTTTAAACTTTGCAAGTCGCTATTTATTGATCATGCTACGTTATAAGATGACACATGGAAAGTTCTTCAATAGGTCATTCGACGCGTCTCGGAGATGCGAACAAATTTACCAGATAATAATACTGTAGTATGCTAAATATCAAGAAATGTTTTCTCATATAAACAGAATAAACAATTTTATGTAACACGAGTATGTTTTCCTCGCTTTCTGGGCGTGGTTTAGGTTAGCAAAGTAGGTCATTCTTGGTGGTGCGATACTTTACCGGCCTAAGCCGGTAAAGTGCACTTTACCGACCGCTTGTAATTCGCACGCATGCGCGTTCGTTACTTCGACCCACGCGCACTGTTCTGCGCGGTGCTTGCCCCTTTAAATTAACCTCACCTGAGACGCAATATCGTGAGAAAACTCGGAAACCATACTCTTATTACATAAAATATCGTGTGTACCGAGACAGTGAAGTCTTTTTACGGCCTCGCGTGTTTTCAAAAACTCACGCTCGGCCTCAAAAAGACTATTTCGCTGCCTTGGTGCGCAATTTACTATTTTTGAAACTTCATAAATCGGTACTGGAGGTCATAAAAGTTTCCGCAATGGGTCGATCGAAATGTCTCGAAGACGCGAGCAAATATACCAGATATTGTATCGTATTTTGAATATCAAAACAGTTTTTCTCATATAAACATGGTAAAATTTTTATTCCAATTTTTTACCGCAAAAAACCCACTTCTAACAGGTCATTCTAGCTCAAAATCCTATCAGACCTGGACATAAATTGGAGCCACAATTCATCCCAATTTCATAACCATTGCTTTTCGACTTTTCGAGATATAGTAAGCAGAAAAAAGTTACATACATATACATATTTCACATGAACATAAATATATTTCAAATTCATATGTGAGACGTGGCTATAGATATGATTTACCGCGGTTTTACTAGGGGCATTTTTTTTGAATTCCTATGGTGAAATTATATCGAAATATGTCAAAAAGTAGATTTGAAAATTTATGTCATTACAAACCTTTCTTAAACTTTTGAATTGAATTGAATTTTTCGTTAAAAATTGTGCATAGAAATGGAAAGTATTAGATGCAGATCTTGGAAAGAATCGGATAGAATAATGTTCACAAACCAATACGAAACTTCCTCTCCGAAATTTTTATATTTGACAGGTTCAATTAATATAGCTCATAGTTGAAAGCAATACACAATAACAAGGTACTTGATTTATAGTACTATATATTAAAATTCACAAAAATATATAACAAATAAACCAGTGATGTATAGTCCTGAAAAAAGTGGCCTGTCGGTACTTTCATAGAAATTTTGACTTGCGATGGAAACTTGGAGAATAAGCTAGAGACGTGGTCTCTATAACTTAGGAAATTGAATTCTTGAAAATTACCTGAAACTTACAAAAAATATTTTGCACTTTTCTGTAAAGTTACCAGAAAAATTATAACAATTATTTCAATGTTCCGCGAAATGTATGGTAATTATTGTGAACTAAGCAACAAATATATAACAAATTTGGAGTATATATGATGCTGGAGTTAAAGCTTTCTCGTTGACCAAGTCGATGATCATCAACACGCCAAAATTATGAAATTAAACAAAAGTATAATTTTGCAATGTGCGGTTTAAAAATAAGATAGGATTAAAAATAGAAAAATCTGAGAAAACTATAGAAGCAAGTGGTTCTTATGGGGTATACGTACTTTCAAGATTTAAAAGTATATATTTTTTAAATATTTAGAGTAGAGTCTTACTTACTTGTCATTCCTAATTATTCAAAAGTGTATTTTTTCATGTTTTAAATCTATGAAATACTTCAAAAACTTTGAAAATGATCTTTTAGTATAAAAAAACATCACACGAAACATAAAACAAGTTTAATCCTCATCATCATTTCTCTTACAAGGAAACTTAGGTAGGTGTTCGCCTCCGATTTTCTTCGTTCTCACGTATGTTTTAGTACTCAAAAAACTAAGCGACACGTGTTTTTCCTTACCTGCCCAAATTGGGTACTTGGGGATGAAAATCGTCCCTGAAAATTGGGGTAATTGTTTAAAATATAATAGCGGTATGTTTCACAATGAAACCTCGATAAGTAAATAAAGTTTACGTGTTTTTGCATTTTTACGAAAAATTTGTTTCTAGGGGTGAACCACGCTGAATTACATTTTACTTTGTTTCTCTAAAATAAAGTACCTAGCTTTTGCGAACAAAACCAAGTAGAAAAATTCCCTCATAGTGCGACATGCCAAATGTGATTTAACTTTGGTTTCCTTGTAAGAGAAATTATGAGGAGTAATATTTTATGTCTCGTGTGATGTTTTTTTATACTAAAAGATCATATTTAAAGTTTTTGCAGTTTTTCATAGATTTAAAACATGAAAAAATGCACTTTAAAATAATTGGGAATGACAGCTAGCTAAAACTTTTGGCTTGATAACTCCATAGTTTGGTTGAAATTTTTTCTTTCTTGACTTACAAATTTTGTTTAGTTCTAAATTGGTTTTTTTGGTATAAAAAATAACCTCTTTTTGTCAAAAATGTAACTGTGTGGTTGAAAATTAATCTGTTTTGTTCAACTTTGTTGGTTCAAAATGTAAATATTTGGTTGAAAATTCTTTTTTTTTGTTGAAAATAAATTTTTTTATTTTAGAATTGAACTTTCCCTTTGTTGGTTGAAAATTGATCTTTTTTAGTTGAAAATTCATATATTTCTTAAAAATTCGTCTTTTTTGGTATAAATTAATCTTCTTGGTTGGAAATTCATCTTTTTTGTTTGAATATTTATTTTTCTTTGTTGAAAATGCAACTGTTTTTGGTTGAAGTTAAATTTTTTTTTTTTTTGAAAATTCAATCAGTTGGTTGAAGATTCATCTTTGTAGATTGAAAATTTAACTATTTGGTCAAAGATTTGTTTCTTTTGCTTGAAAGTTCCAACTATTTCGTTGAAAATACAACTGTGGGGTTGAAAATTTAACTGTCTGGTTGAAAATGAACTTTTTTGTTAAAAAATCATCTTTTCGGATTTAAAAGACCAATTTTTCTAAAACATTCGATTTTTCAGCCTGAAAACTCAACACTTTTTTTCATGGGAAATTCAACTATTTTATTGAAAATGCAGTATATTTCGACGTGAAATCTTAGGAATATGGTATCTAAATTAATTTTATTTCAAATACTTTAATCTTCTATTATTTTCCTATTTTCGTAAAAAAATCACCCTATTTCACTTGTTTTAAGAGACTTTTTGTCTGTAAAGTCTGTATATGCCTAATATTTCGTATAAAGCCTAATTGATGAAAAGCTCGTTGGCGGATATTCACGTGGCAAATATAACCGCGGGTTCAACTGGAAAATGTTTTTTGTCTGCCACCCCTGTGTACCTATCATTGTTTCACGATATATTCCCCTTTCCGATTTTCAGGTCGAAAACGTGAGCCTGTGCGTGGGTGCCCTGCGGGCACTTGGTGCGGATGTTGGGGCTGTGAATCCTGGCGAATTGGCAACAGGATCAACCCTTCGACCCGTCCTCGCTCTACTCTTTGCACTCTCCAGGCACAAGCAGAGAGCAAAACAACTTCAGGACATGCCTCGGTGAGTCATAACAAATTGTTTCAAACTAAAAATTTTGAAATTAATGTCAGTCGGCAATGTAGGTTTCTCTGGAATTTGACTTACCTACGGTCGGTATAGGTCACTTACCTTCTGTGGTAATACTTCACTTTTCGTGGGTCGGTAACTAACACGCGGGCTTTATCAAACGTGAACTGTATTATCGACTGTGGATATATTATCCAAATTCTTGTAAAGGGTGAACTTGTGTTACTTTTTGTACCAACTGATTCTTCATCCCTTAGTTACATTTTTCTTACCTACATTTTTCGTCGTAAATATTTTATTGTGTCTAAGAATAGTGTGATATTAAGACTCATACATTCTATTGTTAACTGTCGGTTTGCGTGATTTTAACGACTTCGCCATAAGATGTTTTATTCAAATTTTTTCTGTGGTCAGCTTGACATTAATATTTCAATCTTGCAATTTTTATGATTCATGATTCTACTAAGAGATTGTAATGTATTTGCTGAGAACTTGAACTTGAGAATTTGTGAACTCTGTTTCATTGAAAAGTCTACTATTATATTTTTGGTTCAGAATTCATTTATCTTGGTTTAAAATTCTAGTATTTGATTGGAAATTTAATTATTTTTTTGAAAATTCATGTATTTTGTTACCAAATCACCTGTTCCGGTTGAAAGTTCATATATGAATTTGGTTGAAAACTTATTTCTTTAATTTTAAAAGTCTACAATTATATTTTGAGTTCAGAATTCATCTCTTTTGGTTAAAAATTATACTATTTGGTGGAAAATTTAATTATTTTGTTGAAAATTCAACTATTTTTTAAAAAAGTCATCGTTTTTGGTCGAAAATTAAACTGTTTTGTTGAAAATTTGTCTCTTTGAGTTTGGATAGAAACTTGATTCTTTTGGGTTAAAATTTCAGCTTTTGGTAGAAAAGTTATCTTTTTTGGTTGGATATTCATCTCTCTTATTTGGTTGAGAATTCAACTGTCTTCTAAAAGATTCGATTTTTGGCTTGAAAATTCAGCTATTTGTTTGAAGATGCAAGTGTTTTGGTTAGAAATAAAACATTTTGTTTGAAAATTCGATCATTTTATTGAAAATTCATCTTCGTAGCTTGAGAAATCAACTATTTGGTTAAAGATTCAACTTTTTTCTTGCAAAATCGTATCTTGTGCTTGAAAGTTCAATTATTTTGTTGTTAATTCAACTGCTCAGTTAAAAATGATGTTTTTTATTAAAAATTCAAGTCACTGGTTAAAAATTCATATTTCTTAGTTGAAATTAAACTTTTTTGTTGAAAATTCATCTTTTCGGGTTTAAAAATCAAATTTTTTTCAATTCTTTTTTTTTTAGCGAGAAAACTCAACTCTTTTGTTGATAATTCATCACTTTTACAATAATTTTCATTTTATATTTTACCTTGGAGTTGCAAAATGTTTAATTCTTTTCAAAATCGATATATTAAAGCAAAAAGTATTGAATAATTGTTATTATTAACGCTTAAAAATCAAACGGGAAAAATGTAGCTTTTGACCAGGAAAACCGGCAAAGATCCTGGAATTTTCTTTTAAATGCCAGCAGATATAATAAATGTTCACTTGAATCGAAATTTTTGAGTAGTTAAGTGTTTGTATTCACATCACAGGCTTGTTTTTGTATGAACAGTAGGTACTTCCTTTTTGTGTTGAAAATTAGCCACTATCTATCTTAAATTAGTCACTTTCTCCACTTTTTTCAAGTACATTAGTCTGTGGTAGATCTCTCCAATCTTCTTTAACTTTGCTAAAATGCCTGCACATTCAATAATAATTCCCGACTCCAATGTGCTCTCTTTGCCACTTATCATTCGAATCAGAACTAGATCGCAAAATAAACTGAGTAGAATTCTAAGTGACGCTCCTATGCTGTCTGGAATACCAATCCTTCATCCCAGGACGTTTTGCACAAATAAAAAACGTCACATATATTCATCTGGTGTTTATTTAGCATCTACGTGGAAATACTCACGTGTTAAAATTTACTTTAAATCAACAGAATACACTCTAGACACGAGAGTTGCCAATGGATTGTGTCATTTTTTGTTATTTTTGACTACCCATGGAGTTTATTGCCCTCTAGTAAACACTTCTTCCTTTCATATTCAGACAAATTGTTCTGTCTACAGAAGCTTGGACACTTCTCATTTGCGGATGTCAAGAAAAAAGTTTCTTGACATTCATAAATGTTAATTTTTATTATAGTGGTAGTACGCTATGGTTGATCATCTGCCTGAATGCGGGAAGCGAGGTAAAAAGTTTCAGAAGTTTGTTAGCATTTTTCGAAAATAGTTGTTTCTAGACAAAAAATATGTATAATTACTATAGGGCCGTTCCAAAAACACGTCACATTTACAGGGACGACGGGGGCAGGGTTTATGGCGATTTATACTATTGTCAACTATTTTTCGTTAAAGGTTAATTATTTTTCATTGAAAAGTCTATTTTTTTATTTTTGGTTCAGAATTGATCTCTTTTGGTTAAGAATTCTATTATTTGGCTGAAGATTCATCTACTTTATTGAAAATTCAACTATTCTATTGGAGATTCAACTATTCTGTTGAAGATTTAACCATTATTGTATGTTCTTGGTTTGTGTTCTTGTTCTTTTGGTAGAAATTTGATCTTTTTTAGTTGAATTTAACTGTTTTTGTTTAAAAATAAAAATATTTTTTTGTTGAAATATCAATTATTAGGTTCATTTTTAGTTAAGAATTCGTCTTTTTGGCGAAATTCGACTGTTAATTTTAGTTGAAAATTTAACTATTTTGTTGAAAATTCGTCTTTTTAAATAGATAATTCGTCC
The DNA here is from genome assembly GCA_932195095.1 of Andricus curvator. Lineage (NCBI taxonomy): Eukaryota > Metazoa > Arthropoda > Insecta > Hymenoptera > Cynipidae > Andricus > Andricus curvator. Next base: position 341,748 of record CAKNYM010053729.1, on the reverse strand, counting down.
TTTTGAATTAAAAATTCAACTGTTTTCTAACAAATTCGTCTTTTGGCTTAAGTATAATAACAATTTGGTTTGAAAATTGATTTTTATAGGTTGAAAATTCAACTATTTGGTTCAACATTAAACTATTTTGTTGAAATTTCGTCCCTTTTTCTTGAAAGTTCAACTATTTGGTTATTGGTTGTAAATACAACTTTTTGGTTCATATTTTTTTTTTACAATTCAACTATTTGGTTAAAAATTCATCTTTGTAGATGTATAATTATTGTATTATAATTCAATGATTTTGTTAAAAAGTCATGTTTTTTCGAAAATACAACTGTTTTGTTGAAAATTGGTCTTTTTCGATAGAAAATCGTCTCTCTTGGGAGAAAATTCGTATTTTTTGGTAGAAAAGTTGCTACTTGAAAATTCATCTTTGTATAGGTTAAAAATTCATTTTGTTAAAAATTCCTCTCTTATGCTTGAAAGCTCAACTTTTGGTTGTAAGTGCAACTGTTTGGCCTAAAATTAATTTTTTGTTTGTTGAAAAATCAACTATTTGATTGAAAAATCATCTTTTTTTTGTCAAAAATTCAACTGTTTTGTTGAAAATGCAATATATTTCAAATTGAAATCTTAAGCGTTTCATATTGAATTTAATATGCAAAAATTATTTTAAAATTTTAAAAAATTTAAAAAGCAAAAATAATTTTTTTAAGAAATAAATTTTCGAATTTTTGGACTGTAAGTGTGCTGAATTTACTGTGGGAAAAATATACTCTAACTCGTACAAAAAGTACTTACTTGACGGGTGTGTACAAGCCAGTCGAATCTTGAAAGTAAAGAAATATGTGAGGTTTTTTTCATTTAGAAGCATCAAATCTTTTCACATTTTTCAATATGTGATCACATTTATGGGTTTTAAGTTTTTACTATGATTATTTCAATGAATCTACTAAAATCTTATTTTATTATGACTGCTAAATTGACGTGGTGCAGTGCTGCCAACTCTCAAAACTGAATCTTTGCAATCAGTGAGATTGCACTGACAATCAGTGACTTTTCACTGATTCAGATTTAGAGAGCTTGGATTTTTAAGGGGGACAAGTGATTTTTACGGAATTTTAGAATTTCAAGCGATTTCGCTGATTATTTCAAAAGATTTTACGCGGAATTTCAAAGAATTTTAAGGCATTTTCACAGTTTTTAAGGGATTTCCACGGATCTTAATCGTTTTAAAGGGATTTCTAGAGGCCGGTTACGATATCCATGGAATTCAAAGGATTTCAAAGAATATATTATATGATGAAAAAAAAAAGAAATAATTATTTAATGTATATGTATAAAAGCATAAAAAGTAATTTTACCAGCTAATTATTTGCTGAAATTAATATATACATTGTAAGTTGTAATGTGGGCGGGGGAGTATGTGAGGTCGCCCTTTGGCGCTCAAGCTATAAAGCCTATTGTGCCACTATCCATATATCAATTTTATTTAAAATAATTTATTCCCCTATTTTCGTGAAAATCACCTTATTTCCACTGTTTTGAGAGCATTTTGGGCTGTGAAGTCTGTTAAAATATGTATTATGTTTTTATGTTTTGTGCTCTGTTTTAATGGTATATCAAATAAAATCGAAGAACAAATTTTGGCTTAAAAGGGGGGTGGGGTGTATGTATTTGTGACGTCACCCTGTGGGGTTCAAACTTTGTGTGATTGCGATCTTATACTTTTTTAATTATGTATTTTAAAACAAATTATTTTAATTTTTAATTTTTCTTGGATTTATTATCTTTAAATAATCCTACCATCCGGAAAATGGTAAATA